>SJYA01010121.1:0-13663 GCA_006410615.1 Neotragus moschatus
TCACTCTCTGCCATAAGGGTGGTGTCATCTGCATATCTGAGGTTATTGATATTTCTCCCGGCAGTCTTGGTTACAGCTTGTTGGCAAATGTTTTCTACAATTCCATGGGTTTTTTGTTATTTTTCTGTCTTGGGGTCAGAAATCTTTCTACTATAAATTTATAATGATAACAGACAGTAGTTTGCTTATTAATCCTTGACTGGCAGAATTAAAGGTTATGCCTGATACCAATTTATTTAAAGAGAGGGGGGGAAAGCACTTTTCTTATGATAACCATTTCTTTGGCTTCATTATTTGTTTCATACATTTCCCAAGTATACCCACAGAACATGCGCCCTTGTGCACAGCTAGTTTTGAAACTTCATAAGAGAAGAACATCCTGTAGGAATGCTGGGGATAAGTGCAGACCTTGCCTTGTTTAGAGAGGTTAAGGGAATTGTGCATTCCATTGCCGCCTGACCCCATGAGCTTTATGATGCTGTAGGATAAGTTTTCAGGGAAAAAAAAACTCAGCTAGAAAGAGCCACTGAGGATCTGGGAAAATGTCCTCATAGCAAATCACATCTGACATACAGGAATTTTGTCCTAATCCAAAATCTACCTAGGGAAGCTTTTGGAAAACTATGTCATTGTCTAACACCTGTGTCTATAAATCCCCCCCTCTTAGGCGACCTAAATCCCTTTTCTTACATATAAAATAATTCTATAATGCCTGGGATTTACCTAGTGCCTTTCTTCCTCAGTCCTGTCTATAAATCCTTCTAATAACTCCATGAGGCAAGGATGTGTAAATATTACTATTTACACTTAATTACTTCATCTTAACTCCTTTCTCTATGAAAAGAGAATAATAGTAATATTTACTCAATTTTTTTTTACCCTTTTTATAGAGAAAAGAAGGCAAGGAGTGATTAAGTGGGTTTTCGCTGGTTCATGAGAGAGGCAGGCCCAGAAGGCAGGAAAGAAGGGAGGAGAAGCCCCCACGGGGACAGGAGTGCAGAGCTAGCCCTGCACCTGGTTTAGCCCTGTAGCTCTGCTCTCCCTTGGGGGCCCTCACACAAAAAAGGGCCTCCGTCTTGGCTTAATGGTCTACTGTTGCCATCTTAAAATTCTTAGCAAATTTTGAACAAGGGGCCCCATGTTTTCTGGCACTGGCTCCACAAATGGTGCAGCCTGTCCTGGGCATAATAGAATCTGTTTAAGATCTTGTTGATCAGAGGAGATGCTGAGTGTGAAGAGAATTTCGCAGCCTGTGGTGAACTGTGCACGTGTGTCTGTGGAGGAAGCAGGGGTCAGAGAGGCAGAAAGTGTCAGTAAAGCAGGGCGTGAGGACTGAAGGAAATGAGGGAAACCAATGCGTGGGAAAGGAACCTTAAAACTAAGATTGTTTTAGGAACCTCAGCCTGCCGTGTGAGAGACTTAGGTTCTCACGGATCCCTCGGTTGGGAAGATCCCCTGGAGAAAGGAATGACTACCCACTCCAGTATTCATGGGGTCACAAAGAGTCGGGCATAATTGAGTGACTTTCAGTGGTGGTCCAGTGGTTAAGACTTTGCCTTCCAAAGCAGGGAGTGCAGGTTCAACCCCTGGTCAGGGAACGAAGATCCCACATGCTGAGGGGTGTGGTCAACAAGTAAAACAAACAGAAAACCTGAGATCATTTCAAAAGCTGGGAGGATGCCATTGGATCACTTTTATTTATGAAGGTCACGGTTCGTGGGACTAGGAAGTGTATAGTGTTTCACACACACAGCCCTTCATCCTTACTTGCAGATTCTGTATTTACAAATTTGCCTACTAATTAAAATGTATTTTTAACCCTCAAATCAGTAATTCTCGGGGCACTTTCACAGTCATTCACAGACATGCACAGAGCAGTGGAAACTTCAGGTCACCCCCAAGGAGCGTGCTCCCAACAAGGCCACACAAGGTGACGTTCTGCCTTCTTATTTCAGCTCTTGGTTCAGTGAGTGAGTGTCCTCTGGGTGGGCTGTGTAATGCCACTGATTTTTTTGCATTTTGGTTGGTGATCTTGCTGTCTACAGTTGCCCCCAGATGTACTGCTCACACACTGTCTTGTGTGGTTCAGTACAAGGAGTCCGCCATATGCCTTATGGAGATGATAAGTGTGTTCACCAAGCTTCGTTCAGGCGTGAGTTATAATAATGGTCTTGACCATGAGTTCAGTGTGAAGGAATCAGCAATATACATGGAATAAGTTATCTTTAAACAGTTACATGGCTTCCCGGGTGGCACAGTGGGAAAGAATCCACCTGCTACTGCAGGAGGCGCAGGAGACAAAACTTCGATCCCTGGGTCGGGAAGACCCCCTGGAGAAGGAAACGGCAACCCACTTCAGTATTCTTGCCTGGGAAATCCCGTGGACAGAGAGGAGGCTGATGGGCTACAGTCCATGGGGTCTCAAAGGGTCACATACAACTGAGTGCACACACAGAGACATACATAAAACGAGGTTTTGTATTGCTAGTTTAATGTTGTGACCAGTAGCTCATGGAAACCTGATCCTCTATTTCCCTGGGAGCAAAGGGTCTGTATTCACTGATTCACTCCTGGCAGTGACTTTATAGGGTATAACTACTGAGAACAATGAGAATCAGTTGTAAATGTGTGTAACCCACATGACATGAGTGATGGCAGCTCTCCACTTAAATGAAAAATTCTGAACCCTTTAAGCTGGGCCCTGTCTTAGCCTAGTTTAGCCCCTTTATGGACAAGGATTCTTCCTAAAGCATTTCTTAAAGGCTTAGAGAATCTGTATAATACTTGGAGCACCAGGTCCAGCCAGAACCATATCACTTGATTCACAGACTTCCCCCCCCCACCCCGACATTTAATATTTCTGAAATCAGGAAACATCTTATACTGGATTTATTTAACTAACAACCAAAGCGCGTTCTCCCAGAGCCATTGCTGAATCCCTGGTGCTCCTTCCAGTCCAGAGCCAGCAGACTTTTTTCCATAAAGGACCAGGTAATAAATGTCACAGGCTTTGTGGGTCCTGTGGCCTTTGCCATAGCTAGTCAGCCACAGATAATATCTAAATGAAGGAGCATGGCTGGGTTCCAGTAAAACTTTCTCATATAAGTTTCACATGTCACAAATATTCTTTAGGATTTTGTTTTTCCAACTGTTTAAAAGTATAAAAAAGAAAATGAAAAATTCTTACACCATTATTAGGTCAGATTTACCCTGGAGGCCATAATTACCAACCCCTCATTCATTCAGTGGCCTCATAGAATTAAAGGGATAAATTCAGCCACCTTGGTGTCTACTGGAGAGTCCCTATTTGGATTAGAAGAGGCCTTTGGTCCTTAGCCAGTGGTGTCTGCCTCTTGTTACTCAGTGATCCTTTGCTTTCAGAGACTGAAATAAGGATTTAACTGCTTCATCTTGATGTAACCATCTTGATATTAAAGTTGGTAACTTATAAATATGAATTGGTTTAGATTTTTACACTGCTCCGTGGAGCCTGTATTTGCAAGAAGGATCTAGGAAATATTGAAAACAAAAGTAGCAAAAGTTCATACTTCTATATACAGTAACATGCCAATGCATTTCACACACAACCCTTTCATTAGATTTCCTTTGTTCAGCAATGTTCTAATTACCCCTTTATCTTTAAGCTCTACTTTCTGCTTTTCCATTGTGTCATTTTTCTTTGTGGTTTTCACACGTACAATAGACCTTATTCACAAGAAGGCGGAGCTGCAATCTAGAACGAGGCTAGTAATGCAAGGAAAGTTAAACAGGGTGGAAATTAAATAAATTTAAGGACAAAAAAAAATCGGAAGGAAATTGAACCCATCTTGCTTTAGCACAGCATCCAAATAACATATTTTGAAGATTGAATATTCATCACTGACCAAAGATGGATGCCTGGTGTTGAATTTATTATAAAAATGATGATGAGGAATGAATTCAGATGTAGCCTCAGATAACAACAGTCAGATACTAATGGATGGGAGCAGTGGAGAGTGCTCAGAAATGCCCTTGGCTTTTCATGACCTGCTTCTGACCCCTGCAGCCAGCCCATTCCTGGGCACCTGGTGTGGCCCAGCTGCTCGAGCCCGTACCAGCCTAGACTCGGGAGCCAGCCCTCTGAGGCCACGCGGGACAACCCTGCCTCTCTCCCTCATCAGGCAGCTGGACCTCTGGAAGCAGAGCCAGAGGTGCCCATTTGGCCTGAAGTCACCCTCACAGGGGGTCCACTTGTCTAGAATTTGCAGGCAGAGCTCACATGAGCAAGCATCCGCATAGAGGCTTATCTCCTGCTTCTGGGACACACTTGAACCCAGATGCCTGTGTCCATGCAGGCTGACCCTTGCCAGAGGAAGGCAGTTTTTTAAAATAGGGAATCCAGATACCCCTCTTCCAGATGGCAGCTTTCCTGCCAGTGGTAACTCAGAACCCCAGAACCTCCTGCTAAGTTCCCCAAATGCCTCCTGTAGGCTGAGAATTTAGTTGATATCCTGAGTATATTCACTTGTAAAACTGGCCAGGAACTGCCTTTTGGTGAGTGTTTAAAACATAGCCTTTCTAGGTACTTTTCTGACCATACCTGTTTTTTTTTTTTTTTTTTTAATGTATAGTTGACTTACAGTGTGTGTTTATTACTGCTATACAGCAGAGTGATTCAGCTATATATATATATACACACATTGTTTTTTATTCTTTTCCATTATGGTTTATCTTAGAATATCAAATAGAATTCTCTGTGCTACAGAGTAGGACCTTGTTGTTTACACACACACACACGTGCATACACGCATGCGCACATATATAAGTTTACATCTGCTAACCCCAGCTTGCAACCGCATCCCAACCCCCACCCCTTTGGAGGCCATCAGTCTGTTCTCTGTGTCCTCTGTTTTTGTTTCATAGATAGGCCCATTTGTGTCATGTTTTAGACTCCACACGTAAGTGATCCTATGGTTTTTGTCTTTCTCTCTGATTTAATTTCGTCGGATAATCTCTGGTTGCGTCCACGCTGCTGCAGGTGACATTGCTTTGTCCTTTTTATGACTGATATTCCATTGTGCATATGCAGCACGCCTTCCTGATCCATTCATCTGTTGAACATTGAGGTTGTTTCCATGTCTTGGCTATTGTGAATAGTGCTGCTATACCATAGGCGTATATTTATCTTTTTGAATTCTAGTTTTCTCTGAATATGTGTCCAGGAGTGGGATGGCTGAATCATACAGTAATTCTGTTTTTAATTTTCTGAGGAACCTCCATACTGTTTGCAACAGTGGCTGCACCAACTTATATTCCCACTGGCAGTGTAGGAGGGTTCCCTTTTCTCCACCCACTCTCCAGCATTTGTTATTCGTAGACTTTTTAGTGATCACCACTGTGACCAGTGTGAGGAGGTACTAACTACCCTCATTGCGGTCTACATTTGCATTTCTCTGATAATTAGAGATGTTGAACAGCTTTCTTATGCCTAATGGCCGTCTGTATTTCTTCTTTGGGAAATGTTTATTTAGATCTTCCACCCTTTTTTTTTTTTATTGGGTTGTTTTTTGTTGTTTAGCTGTATGAGCTGTTTGTATGTTTTGGAAATGAAACTCTGTCAGTTGCATGATGTGCAAATATCTACTCCCATCCTGTAGGCTGTCTTTTCATTTTGTTTATGGTTTCACTTGCTGTGCAAATCTTGTAAGTTTTATGAGATCCCACTTGTTTGTTTTTATTTCTGCTGCCTTGGGAGACTGACCTATGGTATGATTTATTTCAGAACACGTTTTGCCAATGATCTCTTTTAGGAGTTTTATGGTGTCGGATCTTACATTTAAGCCCTTAAGCCATTTAGAGTTTTTTTGTGTGTGTGTGGTGGGAGGGTGTGTTCTGACTTCATTGGTTTATATCCAACAGTCCAACTGTTCCAAATCCACTTGGTGAATAGCCTGTCTTTTTCCCATTGTCTGTTTTTCTCTTCATTGACGATTAATTGATCAAAGGTGTGTGTTTATTTCTGGACTCTGTATTCTGTACCATCAATCCATATGTTTGCTTTTGTGCCAATACGTTTTTTTTTGATTACTGTAGCCTTGTCATATTGTCTGAAATCTGGGAGAGTTATGTCTCTTTACTTAGTTTTTTTCCTTCAGGATTCCTTTGGCAATTCTAGATCTTTTACGATTCCATATGAGTTTTAGGATTATTCTAGTTCCGTGAAAAACGTCACAGGTAATTTGTCAGGGATCACATTAAATCTGTAGATTGCTCAGGGTAACATGTTCATTTTAACAATATTAATTCTTCCAAACCAGGAGCGTCGCATATCTTTCCAGGAGTGCCACATATCTTTCCATTCCTTTGACTCATCTTCTGCTTCCTGCATCAGTTTTATGGTTCTCAGCGCATCAGTCATTCACTTCCTGATCAGGTTGATTCTGAGTATTTATTTCAGGTGGTGTGATTTTTCAAGTTATTGTTTTATTTTTACATTCCCTTTATGATATTTTATTGTTGGTGTAAAGAAATTTCTGTATGTTAATCATGTATCCTACTACCTTGCTGATTTTCTTGATCAGCTCTAGTTTTTGGTGGAATCTGGGAAGCCCCTAAGGGTTTTCTATATATAATATCATGTCATCTTCATATGACAATTTTACCTCTTTCCTTCCAACTTGGATTTATTTTATTTCTTTTTCTTATCTGATTGCTATGGCTAGGACTTCCAGGACTATGTTGAATAGAAGAGATGATAGTGGGCATCCTTGACTTGTTCCAGATTTTAGCATGAAGGCTTTTACCTTCAGTACCATTGAGTATTATATTGGCTGTGGATTTGTCATGAGTACATTTTATTGTCTTGAGTATATGTTCCTTCTGAAGTCACTTAGGTGAGTTTTCATTACAAATGCATCCTTGAATATTTTCAAATGCTTTCTTGGCACCTTTTGAGATGAACATGTGGTCTTATCATCTGTTGATGTGGTGTATCACATTGATTGATTTGCTTATGGTGACGTTCTTGTGAACTTGGCAAGAATTCCACCTGCTCATGGTGTATGATCTTTTTCATGTGTTATTGGATTCGAGTACTTTTTATTGAGATAAAACTGACATATAATATTTAAAAAGTTTTAAGATGTCCAGCATACTGCTTTTATACATTTATATATTGTGAAATGATTACCACCATAGGATTAGCTAACCTCTCTATCATGTCACATAATTATCATTTCTTTTTTGTGGTAGGAACAGTTAAGATCTAATCAGTCCATGCAGTCCATGGGGTTGCAAAGAGTCAGACACTGCGGAGTGACTAGCAACTGTATAGTGAGTTTAAACTGAGTAGCAGCTTTATAAAATAGTATTCTTGTCTGTAATCCCTATGGTGTGCATCAGATCTCTAGGACTTACCTACTGGTTGCAAGTTTGTACCCTTAAACAACATCTGTTTGTCAACGTCCCTCTTCCCCTTGGTAACCAGTCTTCTAATCTCAGTTTTTAAGAGTTTGGCTTTTTTAGATCCCAAATATAAATGAGATCGTACAGAGTTTGTCTCTGTCTGGCATATCTCACTTAACATAATGCCCTTGCAGTCCATCAGAGTTGCTGCACATTTCCTTCTTTGTCATGGCTGAAAAATATCTCTTATATGTGTGTGTGTATCATATCTTCTTCACTCATTCATCTCTTGACTCTTAGGTTATTTCCATGTCTTGACTGTCGTAAGTAATGCTGCAGTAAACACAAGAGTGGATATAGCTCTCTGATGTCCCGTTTTCCTTTCCTTCAGCTGCATAACCAGGATTCGGGGTGTTGGATCGTAGGGTCGTTCTAATGTTTTGAGGAGCTCTGTACTGTTCTGCATAGTGGCTGCATTCCCACCAGCACCAGTGTGCAGGGTCCCATTTTCTTCACATCCTCACTGACACATCTCTGTTCTCTTCTTGGTGACAGCGATTCTAACAGGTGTCGTTATCTGGTGTCAGTGGAGTTGGTATCTCATTGTGGTTTTGATTTACATTTCCCTGATTAGTGAGGTGGAGCATCTTTTTCATGTACCTTTGGCCATTTGGATGTCTTCTTTAGGAAAAAAAAAAAGGTATATTTGGTTCCTCCACCCACTGTTCAATTAAATTGCTTATTACTGAGTCATGAATTTTTAATATATTTTGGATATTAATCCCTTATCTTATATATGATTTGAAGATATTGTCTCCTATTCTGTCGTTTGCCTTTTCATTTTTTGATTGTTTCTTTTGCTCTGCAGAAGCTTTATAGCTTGATGTAATTGTACTTGTTGAACTTTGCTTTTGTTACTTGTGCTTTTGGTGTCAATGGACATGAATTTGAGCAATCCAGAAGATAGTGAAGGACAGGGGAGGGGAGCCTGGAATGCTGCAGTCCAGGGGCCACAAAGAGTCACACATGACTTAGCAATTGAACATCAACAACTATTGTTCTAGATAGGATTTCTAGTACTATACTGATTAAGAGGGGGGAGAGTGGGCACTCTTGCCTTGCTCCTGATAATAGAAGAAAAACTTTCAGTCTTTCTCCATTGAGTGTAACAATAGCTCTGAGTTTGTTGTATGTGGCCTTTATTTTGTTCAGGTATGCTCCCTTAATACACAGTTTGTTGAGAGATTTTTCATGAAGGTGTCAGAGGTGTTCGTAATTTCCTCGGTTCTGTCTCATTGCAACCAAAATTTGAAGCAACGGACAGATCAGTATTACAGCTCTGTGTTATAGCTCAGTTTTGTTTAGAAAGCAAAGGAAAATACATCCTCGAGGTGAGGGCATGCCAACCCAAAAGCCACAAAGAGAAGAGAAGCCCCCAAATCAATTTTGGCTCCTCTTTTTATATGTTTTTTTCTCCTCCCCCTGGATCTGAGCTATGTAAATTGGGCTAGCCAGGAGGACTGTTTGTTTTACCTGAGGTCCTCACTCTGGTCCTTGGACCTTCCCTAGTTCTGTTTTCATGGGCTTTTTCCTTCTTTGTCTTTTAGTCACTGCCATTCTGGACTCCTTTTTCCTATTCTAACTACCTAACAAAGGGATGTTGTATTTTATGAGATGCTTTTTCTGCATTTATTGAAATGACTATATAAGTTTTAATTCTGTTAATGTAGTGTACTACATTTGGGGCCTTCCCAGGTGGCACTAGCAGCAAAGAACCTGCCAGTGCAGGAGACTTGAGATGTGGGTTCCATTCCTGGGTTTGGAAGATCCCCCTGGAGAGGAAAATGGGGACTCACTCAAATATTCTTGCCTGGAGAATCCCATGAGCAGAGCAGCCTGGTGGGCTACAGTCCATAGGTTCACAAAGAGTCAAACTTGACTGAAGTGACTTAGGATGGACGGACCACATTTATTGATTTGTCTATGTTGAACTGTCTTTAATCCCAGAGATAAATCCCAATTCGTTGTGATACTCCTTTTACTGTTATGTTGAATTCTGTTTGTTAATATTCTGCTGAGAATTTTTGCACCATATTCATCAGGGAAATTTGTCCATAGTTTCGTTTTCTTGTGGTATCTTTGGCTCTCATGTTAGTAATGCTGGCCTGGCAAAAGGAATTTGGAAGTATTCCCTCTTCTTCAGTTTTTAGGAAGAGTTTGAGGAAGATTGGCATTAATCTTTAAATGTTTGGTAGAATTTGCCAGTGAAACCATCTGGTCCAGGGTTGTCTAATTTGGAGATTTTTGATTACTGTTTCAGTCTCTTTACCTGTTATTGATTAATTTAGATTGTATATTTCTAGGAATTTATCCATCTCTTTTAAATTATCCCATTCATTAACATATTATTTTTCACAGTAGTCTCTTACAATCCATTGTATTTTTATAGTATCAGTTGTAATATCTCCTCTTTCAGCTTTTGAGCCTTATTTTTTTTTAAACTCTAGCTAAAGATTTGTCAGTTTATTGTTTCAAAAAACTAGCTCTTAGTTTCATTAGAGTTTTTTTTTCTTACTGTTTTTCTGAGCTCTATTTCATTTATTTCCATTATGATCTTTGTCATTTCTTTCATTCTGCTGAACTTTGTTTCCCCCCCCCCATTTTCTTGAAGTGTAAAGTTAGGCTATTGATTTGAGATCTGTCTTCTTAATATACGCATTTCTCACCATAAAGTCTTCCCAGAACTGCTCTCACAGCATCCCATAGGTCTTGGTATATTGTTTCCATTTTCATTTGTTTCAAGATATATTTTAATTTCCTTTTTTAATTTCTTCTTTAACACATTTGTTGTTAGGAATGTGTTGTTTAATTTCTACAGGTTTGTAGATCTTCTGGCTTTCCTTGTACTGATTTCTAGTTTAATAACTCTATGGTCAGAAATGATACTTTGTATGATTTCACTCTTAAATTTGCCCAGACTTGTTCTGTGACTATCATATGGTCAATCCTGGAGAATGTCCTGTGTCCCCCAGAGATGAATATATATTCTACCTGTATTGGAGGGAATGTTCTCTTAGGTCTGTTTAGATTAGTGTATGGTTCAAGTCCAGTGTTTTCTTACCGATTTTCAATTTGGATGATCTCTTCATTGCTGAAAGTAGGANTTAACACATTTGTTGTTAGGAATGTGTTGTTTAATTTCTACAGGTTTGTAGATCTTCTGGCTTTCCTTGTACTGATTTCTAGTTTAATAACTCTATGGTCAGAAATGATACTTTGTATGATTTCACTCTTAAATTTGCCCAGACTTGTTCTGTGACTATCATATGGTCAATCCTGGAGAATGTCCTGTGTCCCCCAGAGATGAATATATATTCTACCTGTATTGGAGGGAATGTTCTCTTAGGTCTGTTTAGATTAGTGTATGGTTCAAGTCCAGTGTTTTCTTACCGATTTTCAATTTGGATGATCTCTTCATTGCTGAAAGTAGGATGTTTAAGTCCTTTACTATTACTGGATTGTTGTATATTTTCCCCCCTCAGATATGTTAATATTTGCTTAATATATTTAGGTGCTCTGATATTGCATATGTAAGTATATACATAGGCAGTGGTTATGTCTTTTTGATGAATTATCATTATATATTGATTATCATTGTATATTGACCTTCTTTGATTGTTGTTACCATTTTTGACTTAAAGTCTACTTTGTCTATTATGAAAATAGTTACTCTCAGTTTCATTTGGATGCTGCTTGCATGGAACATCTTTCCATCCTTTTACTCTGAGCCTGTGTGAGTGCTGCCTTAAGGCTGAAGTGAGCCTCTTGCAGGCGGCATATAGCTGGGTCTTAATTTCTTACCCATCTAGCCACTCTGTCTTGTGCTGGTAAATTCAGTCCATTTATACTTAGCGTTGTTACTGGTAATGTAAGGACCTGGTAATGCCATCCCGTTCCTTGTTTTCTGGTTGCTTTGTCTTTCCATTGTTTCTTTTGCTCTGCTTCTGCCTGTCTTTGTAAATTGGTAATTTTCCATTTTGGTATGCTGTTTCCCTTTTATCTCTTGTGCATCTGCTGTAGGTTTTTTGGTTTGCAGTTACCACGAGGCTTACATAAGACATTGCGTAGATAAAGCAGTTCATTTTAAGTTCATAGCAACCTAACTCCACTTGTATATTTTTATGTCATTATCTGCCTCTTCTTATATTGTATCTTTAGCACATTGTAGTCACTATAATAATTACTTTTAATATTCTTTTCCTTTGACCTTTATAGTAAAGTGGTTAACATTCCATCCTGTTACAGAATTGGGGTTTTCTAAATTTGACTGTATATTAACCTTTTACCAGTGTGTTGTGTAGTCATGTGTTTACATGTCACTGATTAGCATCTGTTCATTTCAGCTTAAAGTACTCTTTTCAGCATTTCTTGCAGGGTGGGTCTCGTGGTGATGAACTCTCTCAGTTTTTGCCTGTCTTAGAAAGTCTTCTTCTCCTGCCTATTTGAAAGATAATTTTGCTGGGTAGGTCTTGGCTGGTAATTCTTTTCTCTCAACAGTTTGAATATGTGATTCCACTCTCTCCTGACCTGTAGGGTTTCTACTGATAAATCTTCTGAGAGCCTAATGGAAGTTCCTTTGCAGGTTACAATCTACTCCCACCCCCCGACCCCAGCTGTTTTTAGAATTCACTGTTTTGGATGTTTGACAGTTTCATTATAATGTGTCTTAGAGTAACCTTGTGAGCTTGGATGTCCATTTTTCTCTCCAGGTTTGGAAAGTTCTCAGCTATTTCTTTAAATAAATTTTCTGCCCCATATCCCTCTCTTCTCCTTCTAGAACCCTGTTTTCTCTCATGTTTTTTGATGGAATCCCAATCCCATAGGCTTTTCTTCAGTGTTTTTCATTCTTTTTCCTTTGTTTTCCTTTAACATGGGTATTTGAAATCTTCTGACTCACTTGTTATTTCTTCCTTAATTCTGCTCAACTGCTGATGCTCTCTATAGCATTTTTTATTTCATTCCATGAGCTCCTCAGCTCCAGAATTTCTGCTTGGTTCTTTTTTATGATTTATGTTTCTTTGGTAAATTACTCACTTTTAACCTGTATTTTTTCATAATCTTGTTGTCTGAGTTCTTATAGCTCACTGAGTTTGTTCAAAGCAGCTATTCTTGAGTTTAGCTAGACTGCAAAAGCCCATGCTTTTGATCTCAGTTTTTAGGGAATTACTGTCTTTTAGTGATGACACGTTTTCTCTATATTTCACATCTCTTGCAGTTCTGCATTGCATTTTTTTGCACTTGAAATGGCAGATACTGCCTTAAACTACTGCTGGTTGCCTTCAGATGGGATATTCTGTTCTTTGGTGCTCTTTCTTGGAATTTGTCTGCCTTTGTGTGGGTACATCTTTCCACTCCTTTTGCTTCCTGTGGTGGCAAAATTCTTCAGCTTTTCTGTCTTGTTCTTACAGCGGCACAGGCTGACTACTAGGCCGTTCTTTTGTTTCCAGAAGGTGGTGCTGCTAGAGAAGTTTGCGGTTTCTCCCCTGCCCACAGATCCCGGCCTATTTTCTGAGCACACTTCCTGTCTACTGGAGCTTCCTCCTGCCGCACCATGTTTGGGACCATGCACAAGATGCCAGCCACAGAGTTGGGGGAGTTGCGAGTTTAGCACTTGGGGACTTGGGGGTACTTGTGGACTCTCTAGGGAGACCTCCAGGTGTAGTATTCACAGAAGCTCATGAGTGGACTTTAAAGAACGTGAGCCTTTAATGTCCTTTGATATTCCTACCTGTCTCTTTCCCAGTCTCCTCCCTCCTCCTTTCAGTCATGGAGGTCCACCTCAGTTCTCTGGGTATTACTATAAAGAAACAGATTTCTCCAGCTGTGACCTGCAACAGCGGGGTAGCCAGGCACTCACTCATCTTTGCTCCTGAGGCACAGGTTGCTGCTACCTGATAATCTGACCCCATGCAGTGTTGCCAAGGGTTGGAGGAACACTAGTAAACTTCTTTCCATCTCCAGTACTTACAAACTCGCTTGTGTTTATTGCTCCAGCGGTATGCTGGCGTCTCCCCTTGGGAAGGCTGGTTTTCTGCAGTTCCTCCCTTGTCGGTGGGTATCTGGCCAGGTCAGCAGTCTCCAGGTATTTTCTCAACCATGGCAGGAGGGCTCCAGGCAGGCCCACTGCTCCACTGGTTTCGTAGTCCTTGCCAAAATACGCCTGCCTGCTACCAGACGCACAGGTGGGCAGGACTTCTCCCAGGGGTCCCAGAGTTCCACA
>SJYA01010123.1:0-14050 GCA_006410615.1 Neotragus moschatus
TGTCTGTGGGGTCGCACAGGGTTGGACATGACTGAAGTGACTTAGCAAAGGGGTAAGAAATGAAAGTACAAAGACACAGAAGAGCAGCAGGACTACAGAGACTGGAAGTAGAGAATATTTCAGTAAGATCATCAGAAAAAGCCTTTATACTGTGATATCTGAAAGAAATGAGGGGAAGAGTTATCCTCTACCAACAACTGCCCCTTACCTTTACTTTAAGGAATTGATTTTTGTTTTTAATTTGGAAAGCTTTAAAAAAAAATCATGGAAACTTTCTTTGGAAATATGGAAATAATATTTTTTAAACGTAGCATTATAGTTCTTCGGGTATAACAGGGATCCAAGACCAATTATACTAAATTTGGTTTTGTTAAAAAATCTTTGCTTTAAATGTAAATAGAACTTTGCCATGTGGCCACCTGAACGGGCTTTCTGGTACTTACCGAGTTAGGTCTGGCTCTGGAAGAGGCGTGGACAGCAGTTGGTTGAGATACAGCCCCATCTGCAGGCAGCACTGCCACTGGCAGAAGACGTGAGCTGTGTCCAAGTCCAGCCGGGTGCCTGGTGGCGGCTTCACTCTCTGAAGCTCTTCATACAGCGTCTCAGCACCACCGCCCCACACAGCTTTCTCCTCTAGATAAGAGACACAGCCAAAGGGCAGTATTTCCAAAAACACTGTATCATCTTGTAATATTTTTCCATACATAAAACTTCAATTTCATAAAGAAAACTAGTTTAAATAACCAAAATGCTTTTCTTTTCTGGCTCTTAGCTATTTTCATGTAAATGAAAATGTAAAGCCTTTCGACATATAAACTGAAATATTTATACTGAGATGCCTTTTTAGTGACAACCTAAGCTTATTCAACCCCAAATTCTTTACTTTTCCTTAAAATAGTATCTCTTACTCTGATCTACTACCTGACCTTAAACACATCTGCATTTGAACTCTCCAAACCCTATATCTGTCTCTGAAAAATACCAATTACTATGGAAAAATCCCACTCTCTTTACTATGCTCTTTCACTAAATTTCCCCAAAGAAACAGTCGTGTGTTCAAAACACGCTTTAACTTCTGTTTCACAGGGGAAAAAAACAAAAGTAAGACTCTTAGAGGATCTGGCAAGTCATCCACCTGCACAGTGTTGAAGGAAAAGCAGCAACCACCCCAGGAGACCTGCCTGTGCCCAGGTCCACACACAGCCTGCCTTCCAGACCAACTTGGAAAGGAGGAAAAGGAGGCCCACCTTTCACCAATGAGCGAGCAGCAAGGCACTGAGCCTGCCTGGGTGGGGGTGGGGGTCCACATTCCTAAAAGAAAACAAACAGACCCTTGACACATCCCTTCTATTGGACTCAGGTAAAAACCTAATAGGCTGGTGCTCGGACAATCTTCTTAAACTATGTTTATACTCAGTGAGGGGAAACACCCCAACTTCTGTCCTAATTGATAGCAGGCTGGAACTAACTTGCTTTGCAATAGTCCCTTCTGACAGGCTCTCACATTCTGGGGTTTCCTGGAGTCTGTGTTGGCTCACTGTTTCATGAACTTAATTTAAACAGCAAATGTCAGAGTAGTGCTGTCCAGAACTTCCTGCCATGATGGGAATGTTCTACTCTGTGCTGTCCAGTACAGCAGCCTCTAGGCATTTGTGGCTCTGGGGCATCTGAAATGTGAGTTCATTGAGAAGCTGAATGTTCAACTTTAAATAGCCACGTGTGGCTCACAGCTATCATGTTAGATAGTGCTGTTCTAGAGTGTGACAACTGTTACACATGTTGGATAAAGCTCACAATCTTGTACAAAGTAATTTCATTAGAGGATTGACAGGCTCCAGTGCTTCAATATTTATTTCACCTGGTGTTTAAATGAAGATGAGAGTGCCTCAAAGTGTATTTCTCTAATAGAGAAATTACTGTTTCTGCCATAATTAACTTATTTACTAACAGAAACTTGCAGTGGAGAAAACACAACAGCACAAGCATTAACGTTTCCTGTTATCGTAGGTGTTCAGAAGTTTCACTAATGGGCAATTTGACATAAGTCTCCAGGGGAGATGCTGCTGCTGCACTGAAGAGAGGGACAGGGAACATGGAGTACAAAATGCACATGGAAGTCGTGCTTTCAAGACTCAGCCTCAGGTGCTATGGGGCAGGTGCGTGAGGCAGCATCAGCACATCTTCACTGCTGTGCCCTTGGGGTCAGGGGACCCGTGGTGCTCAGAAAGACTGATCAAGGAATCAGAGATGTCTGGGTGCCCCACTTCTAAATTCGGACACAACTGATGGAAGTAAATAATCCGAGAACTTTTGATTGTTTCAACTGTTGATTATATGCACATAACTCATGAAGACATACTCCTGGAACATGCAGGTACCTACCAGGGCTGCTGACCATGGCACGCAAGGGCCCCAGAAGCATCCCCAGCAGCAGGGCCTGTAGGTGATGCAGCTTCAGCGTGGCCTCTGTGTGCTGTACCCAGTAGCAGCTGACCGCGACAGGCAACTTCAGCGCAGGAGGGACTGGGTCCAGGAGGCTCTGCTTCACCTTCAGCGTTTCTAACAGAAGCATCTGCCGGCTAGCCAGGGAGAGCTGCAAATACACACCAGACTTTCTGTAAGTTTCTTTGGGGAATGTCTTTTTTTTTTTCCTAGTATGAAGACACTTTCATGCAAATGAAACTAGGTCAGTTTCTTATCTTCCTGTGGAAAAAAATCAGCCCCACTAAAAGCATTTAGAACCTTTGTAAGGGGTGGCATGAGTTTGGTGACTGGCTGGACGTGCTGTCGTCCTTGTTCACATCAGTCCATGCCCCAGTCCACAACCCGTGGGGGCTGCTGGTTATCTTCAGTGTGCCTGTCACCTGGGAAGCTAGTGAAAACAATCCTCAGGCCCCATCCCTTAAAACTGATTCAGTAAATATGAGAGGAGCCCAGAAATCTGCATTTTAACACTTGTGCTTTAAGAAACAAAGATCTACATTCAACCCTACCCTTACCTGCCATTGACTGTTCTGGCCCCCTCCTCCATGAGGGCATCACTGACCACCTCCGGAAGGCGAACTGGGCCGACATGCAGCCTCTGCAGCATCCCACGCGGCCTTCTGTTTGTGTCTGGGTCCTGACTCAAATGTATGTCTTACTGTGTGTTTTCTTCCACAAGAGAATTGCCCCAGGATGGCCACTTCTAGTGGTGGGTATATTCCAGGGGAACAGCAATATTTAAGGACTTGTCACACCAACTTTTATTCCCGGTTTCACATAAAGGGAAGTAATAAGCTATGAAAGCTTCAGGCTCCGGTTGAAATAATTTTAACTTAATGAATCTCTTTTCTTCTTTCTTTTTGATTTTTATTTTTTTAATTGAAGGATAGTTTTCTTAAGATTTAAGAAACATAAGGGACCTTGCAGGTCACAGAGTTTCACAGATAAGGAAATTAGGACTATTAAAAGAGCACCTCACGGTGACTTAACCATCAAACTCTGGGAGGAAAAATAATAGTTTGTATTAGCGGTGTCTGCACAAAGCCAGAAAAGACTTCCTTCTTAATTTTCTGAAAGATGAAACTGCCTGGCACATTTCTCAGCATATAACACCTCGCCAGTAAGAAAGTGTGTTGACAGCTGAAAATGGAGATGTTACCTTTGAAGTAAAACACATTGTAACTGACAAAACGGTTTCACTGTCAATGTATGACAGCTTTAAAACAATGATTTATAGGTAGTGGTTTTAATAACTAAATACTCTGATGAATTTTTTAAAATTAGAAATACAGCACAGTCAACCACCCCTTTGGGAAGTAGCATTAATTACTTAAATTTAAATATATTCCTCATAATCTCCTAAACTGATAAAAGGACATACCAAGCAAAGCTAAGAAAATACATGAATTCTTTTCTGACATAATGCTTAAATTACTGAATTCTCTAGCCAAGTTACAACTTTTATGAACCAAGCAGAGTCTGGGCTTTGACTTCAGACAGGTTCTCCCCTCACTAACACTGCAGCCATGAGCAAGTTTCTGAGCTTTCCTACAGTCAGGTCTGCTCATCTGTATAATGGACACTAGTATGAGTTACACAAGATGTTTCATAAGACTCACTCACCCATGTTCCCTTCCCAAAGGGGAACTGCTCTGCTCACAGCCCTTAAGTCTAGTGAGGGTTCATGCTGCCACAGAGGCAGAGGAGACAGTTGGTCTTGGCACACTGCCTTACTCTCCAACAATGACCCCTTCCATCTCTCCTTACGGATAGCCTCTTGAGGTTCACTTGAATGGTGCTCTGTCCACCACAAGTAACACAGCAAAAATGGAAACTCTATCCTATGTGGTTACTGTGGGAACTATATAAGAGATTGTATAAAGTTTCTATTACAAGAGCTGGCACAGAGCAGATGAAGTATTATTATTTTTTAAAACTAAAAAAATATTTATTTATTGGCTGCATCGAGTCTCAGTTGTGGCATGCAGGCTTAACTGCAGCATGTGGAATCTTCCTGGACCAGAGATTAAACCTGCATCCCTTGCCTTGCAGGGGGATCCCTACCACTGGGCCACCAGGTAAATCCCAGGTGAAGTACTATTGCCACATCATGTTAAGCAAACAAAATAAACAGATACTATCACAAAGTTTCTATATGTGAACTTCACATCTCTGGAATCACATCTACACCAATACCCTTTAGAATTACCGTGGGGCAATCAGAGCTAACAGCCTTGAATTAGAATACAGAATGGACTGTGCCAATGGAAACCCAAATGACATCACTGCAGATACAACTAAGATCTCACCTCACTTTGAATACAGGTACATGATGAGAATACCTGTCACCTCCACTGAGGCAGGAATATTATCACACTGCACTCATTGACTCAACTTGATTTTCAGGCAGGAAAAGTGTCCCAACCCCTGTGTCATACCATAAACACACACAAATATCAATTCCAGATAGATTTCAGATCTAAATGTGAAAGGCAAAAATGTTTTTTCATGACTTTGGAGCAGGCAATAAGTAGGTCACAAAAATGATAGGCATAAATAATGAAATTTTAGAGTGTATTAAGAACTTCTGTTCATGAAAGCATACTTAAGTGAAAGGACAATCCACAGAATACTCCCCACAATGCATGTTATTTGATAAAGGACCTGTATCTTTGGCCACCTCATGTGAAGAGCTGACTCACTGGGAAAGACTCTGATGCTGGAGGGACTGGGGGCAGGAGAAGGGGATGACAGAGGAGGAGATGGCTGGATGGGATCACTGACTCAATGGACATGAGTTTGAGTGAACTCCGGGAGTTGGTGATGGACAGGGAGGCCTGGCATGCTGCAATTCATGGGGTCACAAAGAGTCGAACACAAGTGAGCGACTGAACTGAACTGATATAGGAATAAACCAAAAAATAGGAATACGGGAAAAGACTTTGAATAGAAGCTTAACAGAATATGCACACGGCCAGTGAACACATGAAAAGGTGTTCAAATAAAGTCATCAGAGAAATGCAAATTAACACCCATTAAGTTGGCTAAAATGATGGCAACCATAAGAATAGTTAAAAAATTTTAAAAGGATAGATGACACCAAGTAAGGGTAATGGTGTAGTCAGAGGAATGCCCATAAATTACTGTGGGAATATTTACTGGTGGAACATATGTGTGTCTTACGTCCCAGCTACTCCACTCCTAGTTGATGTCTAACTAGGAGTGGAGTAGCTGGGACGTATGACAATGTGCAACTGTCATGTTCTGTTGAAATGTGACCATATTTTTACTAAATGCTGTACACTCAGATGTTCATAGCACTATTCATAACAGCCTAAACTGCAAACTGCCCAAATGCCTATCAGCTATTAAAAAAAAAGATAGCTGGAAAAATCAATTTTGGCATATTCCCTCAATGTAAAAATACACAGCAAAGAGAAAGGAATGATCTGTAACTACACACAGTGATATGAATGAATCTCATTAATCTCATGAACATGATGTTGAATAAAAGAAGACAGATGATTTATAAAGTGTAAAAAGTAACTATTCAATGTTAGAGATCAAGAAAATGATTACAAGAGGTGAGGGAGAGAGTGACTGGAGCCACACTGGGGCAAGTGGGGGTGCTGATAATGAGTCTTCATCTGGGTTCTTATGTGGAACTGTCAAGCTGGTCAGAACTCATCGAGGTATAAATTTTCTGTGCACTTTGCTATGTGGACACATGCAGGGAAGGATGAAGGGCAAAGAGGCAAAGGAAATATTTAGGGCTGATGGATGTACTCATTAGCTTAATTGTAGGATGGATTCACGGATGTAAATGTACATCGAAATTCATCAGAGTGTGCACACTTAAAACAGACATTTCATTGTACATCAGTTACTTCACTTCTCAATAAAGCCATAGATTAGGAAAAAAAGACCACAAACATTGTACCATTTACGTTGTGTGTAGAAATGTAATTTCAGCAACACATCCATTAGAATGTTGCTGTTGGAGGATGGAGGGAATGAGAAGGCATCTTGAGACTGAAAAATGAGGCATGTGGCTCCATATAATCAGTGGATTGGTTTACTGGGTAACTCACTCAGGGTGGGATCAGGATCTGCTGGACAACAATCGATCAGAAGCATTTGCAGGGGCCACTGGGACAATTTATAGTTAACCTGGGGGTGGGTGCTTGGAAACAGGGTATGCATTCCTAAGTCAAAATTCATGAATGGGTAACTGGTCTCATGGGCACAGTCAGACTGCTTCAGAAAAGATGTCCACTGTTTGTGACTAGCAGAGCATAGAGGCCACCTGGGCCTAATGACTATTAAAAAGTCTCTATTAACCACAGAGCCCTTATGACAGAGGAGTGACTGATGGCCCTCCAGTATACTCCTGGGAAGGGTCAGCAGAAGAACAGGAAGAGCTATAAGGATTCAGCATCAGTCATGCTAACAGCCATACTTTTTTTTATTGGTACGGATAAAGTTTTAATAAATCCCTGTTTGGAATCTGACCTATGCTCAACTCTAGTCAGTTGTGCTACTTAACATGATAAGAAAGTCTCTCATCTAGACTTAAATGATAAATGAATTGTACACACAAGATGTGAATGTCCAGTCTCGGGCTTCCCTGAGCATGGTGACTTGTAATCAGGCATGTCCCTTGCAGGGACCTCAGGAGTTGTGTATATGGAATTGTTACAAGAAAGATCAGATCCTGTGGAGAAGCAGGCCAATGGGACTTTTTCCTTATTTAATTGAGATATAATTCCCATGTCATAAAATTCACCCCTTTAAAATGGTTTTAGTTTATCTGTGCCATGCCATGCCTTGAAAGAGGAGAGTGAAAAAGTTGGCTTTAAAACTCAACATTCAGAAAACTCAGATCATGGCATCTGGTCCCATCACTTCATGGCAAATAGATGGAGAAACAGTGGAAACAGTGACAGACTTTATTTTGGGGGGCTCCAAAATTACTGCAGATGGTGACTGCAGCCATGAAATTAAAAGACGCTTGCTCCTTGGAAGAAAAGCTATGACCAACCTAGACAGCATATTAAAAAGCAGAGACATTACTTTGCCAACAAAGGTCCATCTAGTCAAAGCTATGGTTTCTTCAGTAGTCATGTATGGATGTGAGAGTTGGACTGTAAAGAAAGCTGAGCACTGAAGAACTGATGCTTTCAAACTGTGGTGTTGGAGAAGACTCTAGAGAGTCCCTTGGGCTGCAAGGAGATCCAACCAGTCCATCCTAAAGGAAATCAGTCCTGAATATTCATTGGAAGGACTGATGCTGAAGCTGAAACTCCAATCCTTTGGCCACCTGAGGCAAAGAACTGACTCACTTGAAAAGACCCTGATGCTGGGCAAGATTGAAGGTGGGGGGAGAAGGGGACAACCGAGGATGAGATGGTTGGATGGCATCACTGGCTCAATGGACATGAGTTTGAGTAAACTCCGGGAGTTGGTGATGGACAGGGAGGCCTGGCATGCTGCAGTCCATGGGGTCGCAGAGTTGGACACGACTGTGACTGAACTGAACTGAACTGATGCCTGTGCTGTGCCATGTCATGCTAAGTCACTTCAGTCATGTCTGAGTCTGTGTGACTCTATGGCCATTCCCTTCTCCATGGGATCTTCCCAACCCAGAAATCGAACTCACGTCTACTGCATTAAAGGCAGATTCTTTACCATGTGAGCCACCAGGGATCCAATGCCCTGCCCCCCACCCGCCCCCACAAATAAGTATTGCAAATGGAATTGTGAATTTATCTGCATTTAATTTGTAAATATAAGCAGCTTCATACCTATTTGTGATTTTTAATACTATGAATATTACGAAAAAAAAAGCAAAGACTGGGATCCATGAGACTTTCTTTTAACTTGAAAAGGGGGTTGGCNCTCAACATTCAGAAAACGAAGATCATGGCATCTGGTCCCATCACTTCATGGCAAATAGATGGAGAAACAGTGGAAACAGTGACAGACTTTATTTTGGGGGGCTCCAAAATTACTGCAGATGGTGACTGCAGCCATGAAATTAAAAGACGCTTGCTCCTTGGAAGAAAAGCTATGACCAACCTAGACAGCATATTAAAAAGCAGAGACATTACTTTGCCAACAAAGGTCCATCTAGTCAAAGCTATGGTTTCTTCAGTAGTCATGTATGGATGTGAGAGTTGGACTGTAAAGAAAGCTGAGCACTGAAGAACTGATGCTTTCAAACTGTGGTGTTGGAGAAGACTCTAGAGAGTCCCTTGGGCTGCAAGGAGATCCAACCAGTCCATCCTAAAGGAAATCAGTCCTGAATATTCATTGGAAGGACTGATGCTGAAGCTGAAACTCCAATCCTTTGGCCACCTGAGGCAAAGAACTGACTCACTTGAAAAGACCCTGATGCTGGGCAAGATTGAAGGTGGGGGGAGAAGGGGACAACCGAGGATGAGATGGTTGGATGGCATCACTGGCTCAATGGACATGAGTTTGAGTAAACTCCGGGAGTTGGTGATGGACAGGGAGGCCTGGCATGCTGCAGTCCATGGGGTCGCAGAGTTGGACACGACTGTGACTGAACTGAACTGAACTGATGCCTGTGCTGTGCCATGTCATGCTAAGTCACTTCAGTCATGTCTGAGTCTGTGTGACTCTATGGCCATTCCCTTCTCCATGGGATCTTCCCAACCCAGAAATCGAACTCACGTCTACTGCATTAAAGGCAGATTCTTTACCATGTGAGCCACCAGGGATCCAATGCCCTGCCCCCCACCCGCCCCCACAAATAAGTATTGCAAATGGAATTGTGAATTTATCTGCATTTAATTTGTAAATATAAGCAGCTTCATACCTATTTGTGATTTTTAATACTATGAATATTACGAAAAAAAAAGCAAAGACTGGGATCCATGAGACTTTCTTTTAACTTGAAAAGGGGGTTGGCCTGCTATTCAGGTTTAAGCAACAATGAGTTAGGTTAAAACTCATGTTTTCAGTATCAAACTAAGCAAATCATGCTGATGCCATAAACCTCAAGTCTAAAAAAAATTTCTCATCAATAAGCATGAAAAACTAGGCTCAAGCATCTGTATCAATTTTGTTAATTGCAATTCAGTGCAGTCTGAGATATTAGTTATGCCTTTCGTCAAAGCCTGAAGGCAAACTTTCCTTTTTCTGCAACTCAGAATTTTTTTCCCTTTCCTTTTATTTTTAGTCACTAACTCCACTCTATTACTAGCTAGTTAACAACACACCAGTAGTAATAACCACAAAGATAACACATGCTACTGAAGTACAGTGGAAATGGTAAATTTGGCACTAAAGGATCTAGGTTTGAGGCCTAGCATGGATAACTCCCTGGCTGATGATTCACATAGTTACTTACTTGTGAGTCCTAGTTTTCTCAGCTACGAAATAGAGGCAATATAGCAACTGACCTCAGCTTATTATATTGAGGGCTAATATCTATGAAAGCACTTTGTAATTTGTAATTTACAGAAATTGCGGTGGTATTACACTTACCTCAGTCAATTTGCTTAAGTCAGAATGATCCTTGGGTAGTTCTACTGCATTAACAATCGATGTTTTGATATTTTTATTAATCCTTTCCACTTCGCTGAAAGTTGGAGGCTGAGGAGGCGGTGCATCCCAGGCCACATTACGTACATGTGGAGGAGCATTCACGAGGAGCCCATAGATGACTTGCCGGATGGGGAGAGAGATTCTGTGGGCGTTTGGTCGCTGCATGTTTTCCACCTGTGTGTGGAGAATGGTCCGTCTCAGCACCAGGGCATCGCTGATGAAAGGGGACAGTTGGCCCCTAGCTAAGGCCGCAAGCACCCACGGTGGTAAACCAGGATTCCAGGTGTCTGGGCAGGTGTAAGCACCATGCTGGAAGAAGTCCTGAAGCCTTCCCTGGGCCTGCAGGTACTCCTCCATGGATCTGCACAGAAGTTCCTTCACAGTTCCTCGTCTCTTTTTGGGGAGATGGTTCAGAACGCTGTCTAATGCTTCGGTAGGGTCAGCGAAACGAGACAACCAATTTAGAAGTCCCAGCACCCGGTGATGTCTCCTACTCTTAGAATTGGCAGCCCCAAGAGGGAGTTGTACTTTACTCAAGAACGTCTCCATGACAGGCAGATTAACATGGTCATTTCCACACAGCACCGCGAAAAGAGGCAGCAGCGTTTTATTCATATTGCCAAAGTGACAGCACAGCGCATCAAGGAAAAAGCACTTGGCAGGGATGTAGTGGTCTCGTGTGCCCTTGATGGTGTTCACATTTTTCCACTGAAAGCCATTCAATGGGCAAAACCCACTTTTCAGGTCAAAAATGCAAAAGTCACTATCGGATGATAACACGGGGCAATTCCAGTGATTAGCAAGGGTCATAATATCCCGATCTGCTTCCGAAAAGCACTGGACGAAACACACCTGCAGCTTGATCAGAACCTGTATGAACACCTCTCGGATGAGTAAGGGGCACACATACCCACCCCCTCCAACAGAAAGGGAATGGGCCATCTGGATCTTCTCCCTAGCTCGATCCTTTAAAGTGTTAAGCTTCTTATCTGAAATGTCACATCCTCCATCTAAGACAACATATGGACAGATTTTACAAGCAAATAGTGATTCAAAGAATTTTTGTACAACATCTGTAAAAGAATCATAGTCCCCTCCATACCGCAGCTCCAAGTTTGAATTGAAGTAAAGCCGGTGGAAGAGGGCATAGCCATCAATGATAATTTTTGTGTCTCGCAACTTAACATCAGTGAAGAACTCATTACTATGATCTTCTACAAAACTCATTAGACCTCGGATACCCATGATCATCTGAAGAACTGCCTGTTTAAAACAAGAGAACACATTTTTAATTGATGTCACAGATAGGGAACAAAGTTATTGTTTCCAGCACCATCAAATGAACAGCAAAGGTTATGAAGAAATCTTTAATTAGAACACATTAGGTGTTAGCACCTTAGTTCTTACCTAGATTCTGAGCCAACACCACCTAGCTGAGTTCTTTTTCATTCTCTCTCGCTTTCCCCAAGTGTTACAAGGCACAAATTCAATGGTTTTGTGGAATCTGCTCTTTGGACAGGGATAGAGGCTGCCGACGTACAGAACTTCTGCAGACTTTAATATTGAGACAGTCATCATCCTACAACACAGAAATTTGTTTTGTGGGGTCAAAGTAAGAGGTCTTAAGCTATAAAAATGATAACCTCGATCACTTAATATATCAGAAAACAGAGGCTTCAGTTAACTAGTGTGCAGGGTCCCTGATATGGATCCAGTTTTTCTATTTTGATAATCAGGGTCTGAGAATTTCTTTGAGGCCTTGGCTCAAGGGCCGGTCTTAATTAGCACAGTTCCAAGTTTCAAGCCGGGAGGAACTGAATTCTCCAGTTCCACCCTAACACGGGACTCTTCTCATCTCTCTGCATATCTGCCAGATTACTGAACATACCCTTCCCCAACCAGCTAAGTTCCAGGATAAGAACTGCTAGTTTCTCCTTTGCCTTCAGGCTCCAATATGGCTCAGCAATGCACGGTTACTAATGCTGTGTTTATTTAAAATTGTGAGATTTTGTCAAACATGGATTCTTTCTTTTGCATTAGTTTTGATTTTTAAAGAAACTGTGTTAGAACTAATTTACCTTGATTACAGAGTTTTGGGGCTTCCTCTTGCATTCAGTGCCCAACTTACTTCACCTCAGTACTGGCCCTGTGTGTCTCAACACCTTATCCAGTAGGGTACCTACTTCTCTGCAAGTCTGTCTCTCTTCTAAAGCAAATGAAAGTAGAGACCACATCAACTCATCCCAGGCTAGTTACAGCATCTTGCAGAGCAGATGTTAGTGCTGGATAGGAGGGCGCACAAAAGGTCTGCTCCAAGTCCTCAAACACAGGCCTTCACACCCGGTCCCCAAGCCGGCAGCGGCCACCAGCTTGGTCCTTTGGGAGGACCCGCGGGACCCCGGCGAGAACTGGAGGACATAGCAACTGACCCAGGCCTCCCGAGCGGAATCGGAAGTCTCCGCGTTTGACGTCACGGAGAGCCCGGTTACCGGAAGTCAGTGGCGCAGACTCCGCGGGGTGTGAGGGGGTCCATAAGCCTCGCGCGAGGTCATTCAGGAAGCACTCTCCGAATGGCTGCCGTTAAGCTAGGGTAGCAAGGCCCGCAGGACCGGCCGCCTTTTCCCCGCCCACCTGGGTCTGCGCACACTTCCGCTTAAATGACCCTCTAGGGGCCGCCTCCGCGACTTCCCGGTATGCCCCGCGCCTGCTTCCTGGCAACGGCTCCCACCGGCCGCGCCGGACTTCCTGGTACGGCCCGCGCTGTCTCCTTGGCAACGGCCCCAGCTGTCTGGTTCTCTAGCTTGCCCTGCTTGGCGATCTAGGTGTGAGGCGGCGCCTCCGGACTCCGGGTTACCCGAGGGATCCTAGGAGTGCGCGACGCACCCTCGCCCTCCACCCGGAAAGGTACGGGGAGACTCCTCAGGGCGCGCGAGCTTTCCGGGAATGTGATGGTTTCGGAGCCGCCTCTCCCGGACGCCGAATCCGCGCCTCCTCACTTCTCTTGGCTCTTGACCGTCTGGACCTGCTCCAGTCCTGAGAGGATGTGTGGCTCATGCCTCCTCCGTTTGTGTTAAGCTGCTTTGCGAAAATGTAAATTAAAAAAATTTAAGGCAAGGAATTATTCGTTTGACCTTAGGGTTAAAGTTTCCCTTAAGATTAGAGCCCTTCTTTAGCAGATTCTTCTCCATTGTTATTACTGAGCCGAGATTGATATAACTGCCAGCCGCACAGTTCACCCCGCAAGAGTCAATGTGCAGCTTTCAGACTCTTATCTCTTGTATCCCGCCAAACACACTTTGGGTAGCAGCTGGTTTGCTGGACATTTAGCTGCTCTGACAGAGTTTACTGAACACCTACTCTGTGCCGGTCGCCGAAGACACAGAAAGAAGGTGTGCTCCTTGCGCTCAGGTTCCTTCATAGCCTCTGTAAGGTGGGGGCAAGGGGACACTGACCAGTTCTCAGGTGGCTGTGCAGTCGCATAGAGGAGAAACCAGCGGCCCAGCATGGGACTGGGGAGGGGGCGGCTGGTTGTGACTGAGAGGCTGGGCTGGAGGGAGCTTAGTCTGGAGTCCTCTGTAGCGCTGGCCGCATTGCTTAGACATTGGTGGGCTTAAATGCTCAGTTACAAATGAGAGCTCCTGGGAAATTAGACTTCCTCAGAACTATTCTGACCTTCCCTAGGCCGGGACCTTTATCTCATCTCTTCAATAAGGAGGATTACTGAAAGGGTCTTTTCAGTTGGAAAGGTTATGAGTCCATGCACTTTTAAAAAGCTTCATTTGGCCAGAAAGCATCACTTTTATGGGATCAGAAGCAAATACATTGGGAGCCCTGTTCTCCGGTTGTTTTTTCAGTGGATTTCACTAATATTTTCCGTGATCTTGATAATCCCACGTAATATAGGGATTTCCAGGTCTGGGCCTCAGCACTGAAGTTCCAGTCCAATGTGTTTTAGTATCGTCACGATCACCTAGCCACTTAGGTAATTTGCCTC
>SJYA01010124.1:0-14030 GCA_006410615.1 Neotragus moschatus
GAGATCAGCCCTGGGTGTTCATTGGAAGGAATGATGCTAAAGCTGAAACTCCAGTACTTTGGCCACCTCTTGCGAAGAGTTGATTCCTTGGAAAAGACTCTGATGCTGGGAGGGATTGGGGGTAGGAGGAAAAGGGGACGACAGCGGATGAGATGGCTGGATGGCATCACCGACTCGATGGACAAGAGTTTGAGTGAACTCCAGGAATTAGTGATGGACACGGAGGCCCTGTGTGCTGTAATTCATGGGGTCACAAAGAGTCAGATACGACTGAGTTATGGAATTGAACTGAATTGATGTGAATGAGTAGAAATATTAAATATAATAAAAGTATATCCTTGTCTGCTCTCTTGCTGTGTAGACATCTTGTGTCCCTAGGCACATATAGCATCCTCCACACCACACCTGGACATTCAGTGCTGCTCAGAGAACCTCACAATTGCCTTCATCAGCTCCCATCGCCATTTCCCTTCCTCCCAGCTACTATAAAGCCTGTTCCACCTTCTTCAAAGTTACATTTGTCCTCTTGCTCCAAATAAGCCCCCCAAACACTAGTCTCTTATATCAATGAAATCATAAATATAAACTACATAATCCCTTATCATAAAACACACAAATTCATATTTTATTACCTCCAGCTTTGACTTGCCAGTGCATGGCTAAGTGTTCCCCCAAAGTTTGCATTTATACAGATATCTTAAAGGAAAAACTGGGGAGAGAGACTTTTCTAATAATAGTGAAAGAATATATGACTCAGAGCATTTCATTCACAGTTCTCTAGTTCTACCATCAAAGAACTATGAACATTTACATCTAAATTTGCAAAGGAAACTTGAAATCTGCCACAAATCCATAAGAATCTCTGATTTGTTAAGTGATATCACTTTAGGAATCATCTCTATATATGTAAATGATATCCTCCTATAGTAAGAGTAGCCTCCACTCCTACTAGCCTAGTGCAAAATAATGTCTCACATTGTACAGAAACAACTCCACCCAGGAAATTACATCCTCATTTTTTCCCCTCCTTCTCATAGCCTCCCTGGGCAAAGAGAATGTGCATGTGGCAGTTAGGAAATGTTTCACACTTAGAAAAAGTGAATTACAAAAAAAAAATATGAGGATTTATTTTCATTGGGAGAATGAATAAAGCTATTTTAGCATCAGTTAAGTCCACTGGAGATGAACACAATAGCAGAGATTTATAAGAGGGAAGTAAATGAAGCTCATCACTCAAAGCCACAGTGCACTCATGGAGGATGGGTAGGAGTCTCAGCCCTTTCTAGCCCACCTATCTCCCACTGCCCTGCTGATCAGACACCAGCTTTCTTGGAACTTTCCATTTTCTCAGCTGGTGGACAAAGAACTGACCATACCTGAGCAGATGGCTCCTGCATCTTCTTCATGATTGCAGTTGTGTTGCTGCCATCCCCAGGTAGGGCACCTCCACACTTGGGACTCCTCTCCTCTGCAGCTCACTTCATCCAGCCAGATGGGCCCTGATCCCGACCCAAAGTAGGAAGAGACAGTGGCATCCAGGGCTTCTCCACAGCCCAGCTGCCTGCACACCACTCGGGCATTGTCCAGGTCCCAGCCGTCATCACAGATGGTGCCCCAGGAGCCCTGGTCAAGGATCTCCACTCTCCCAGAGCAGGGACCATCCCCATCCACCAGGTGGATCTGTCTGCTGCCTGAGCAGAGAGAAATGGGATGATGGGGTGATGACACCAGGGGTTGAGAAGGGTTTTATGTCCTGTGGGACACCCACCTGAGCAGTAGGGAGCGCTCTCCTCTGAGGCTGCCGACCCTGCTGGTTCAGACACGGAGTCATTGCACTGGGGCAGCAGCTGGGTCTGGTTCTTTATACCAGTGGCAAGAGAATAATAAGGTTGAAAAATAGGAAGAAAATAAAACAGGCAATATTAAGTTGAAAACACTCTAGTGAGTAGTCTGAGACAGCAGGGTGTACAAGGTCCTATCAGAGTTAACATTCTGATCTGTAGAGTTCTGCACAGCATCAGAGAAAGATTTACAGGAAATGTTAGTCTCTCTACCCGCAGCAGTTAAATGAGTTCAGAGTCACAGGAATGAGCTGGCAGCTGGATGGATTTCTTTCAAAGCACAGACATTTTGATGCCATTGACCTAAGAGTTAAAGGGGTTGATTAAAGGGAGTGGAGTCAGGAACTGGCCTTATCAGATGCCTCAGATAGCAATCATGAATCCTCTATCATTAGAATCCTTCTCCTTGGTACAGTCATTCAGAACTGAAAAACAAATGGATTCTGTGATATCTTGGTTTACCCCAGAATATTTCATTTGCGGCTCTAAGCTTCAGACTTCAGATCTGGATATTTACTTTCAAACAATGTGATTTCTTTGAGTAGACTGAACAGCTTTGCACGAGAGATGATGTCAGGAAACACTGACACTGGCCAGATTCCACTGGAAACCATAGAATGTTGCTTCTTCTCCCCAGAAAATATAATCCCTCCTTGGACTTTGTGTCAAGAATCTGTTACTCAAATTTTGGAGTTGTGTGATCTTCAGTGGGAAATCGTGTGTATGTTTTGGAGAAGGCAGTGGCACCCCACTCAAGTACTCTTGCCTGGAGAATCCCATGGATGGAGGAACCTGGTAGGTGGCAGTCCATGGGGTCGCGAAGAGTCGGACATGACTGAGCAACTTCCCTTTCACTTTTTAATTTCACCCATTGGAGAAGGAAATTGCCACCCACTCCGGTGTTCTTGCCTGGAAAATTCCAGGGATGAGGGAGCCTGGTGGGCTGCCACCTGAGGGGTCGCACAGAGTCGGACATGACTGAAGCGACTTAGCAGCAGCAGTAGTGTGTATGCTTGCTTAGTCTCTTCAGTCATGTTCAACTCTTTAAGACCCTATGAACTGTAGCCCACCAGGCTCCTCTGCCCAGGGGATTCTCCAAGCAAGAATACTGCAGTGGGTGGCCACGCCTTCCTCCAGGGGGTCTTCCTGACCCAGCGACCTAACCCGTGTTTCCTGCATTGCAGGTGGATTCTTTACAGCTGAGCAACTGGCTCAGTTCTTCTAGTTCTATCACTGAGCAGAAATAGGTCACATTCCTGCAAGCTCTTGAACAAATAACATTAACAAGCTCACTGTATTCTCCTCTCCTTTTATACATAAAAGTGATGAAAAGAAAGGTTAAAGAATGTCTATCAATGCTGCACTTTAAGTAAATGATGAAGGAGAGAATTAAACCTAAAATTTTCCACTTCCATGGCGAATGAAGGAGTTCACCGCAGGCCAATGTGTTTTTCTGGGTCTTGCTGGACACAGCTTAAAAATATGAAAAATGTTTTTTAAGAAACAGTGAATGTAACTTTGCCAACAAGGTCTGTCTGGTCAAGGCTGTGGTTTTTCCTGTGGTCATGTACGGATATGAGAGTTGGACTGTGAAGAAAGCTGAGTTCCAAAGAATTGATACTTTTGAACTGTGGTGTAGGAGAAGACTCTTGAGAGCCCCTTGGACTGCAAGGAGATCCAACCAGTCCATTCTAAAGGAGACCAGCCCTGGGTGTTCATTGGAAGAATGATACTAAAGCTGAAATTCCAGTACTTTGGCCACCTCATGTGAAGAGTTGACTCATTGGAAAAGACTCTGATGCTGGGAGGGATTGGGGGCAGGAGGAAAAGGGGGCAATAGAGGATGAGATGGCTGGATTGCATCACCGACTCAATGCATGTGAGTTTGAGTGAACTCTGGGAGTTGGTGATGAACAGGGAGGCCTGGCATGCTGAGATTCATGGGATCACAAAGATTCAGAAACAACTGAGTGACTGAACTGAACTGAACTGAAATGTATTCAACATTTTTTGACACAATATGGACTAAATATGCTAAAATTCTAAAGCGTGGAGGTTACTTCAATGTTAGCCATGGATCTATAGCTTCTTTTACTCTGGGGATTTGCTGATTCATTGAATAATTTAATGATTCAGAATCTGGGTTTGGACAAGCAGAGGACTATTGTTGTGACAGGAAGCCAGCATAATTTGGGAGTTACCTGGTGCCAGAGTGACAAAATTAGAGTCTTGAGAGCCTCTCTCACACAGCACATTTTCTCCTCCAATATCTGCCCAGTATATAAGCTGTGAAGGACAGGAGGCTAAAGAACTATATAAAAAGACTTGGAAGCAGAGTCTTTCTCATTCTCTTGGGTACTGACCTACCAAAGAATCCAGGCTCTGAATTGAAATCTCTGAAAACCCCTATCATAGGGACAGAAAAATCAGAGGTGGACTGAGTGCTACCAAAGCTGCAACCCACACCTATTACAGCTCAGTTTTAGATTATATTTAGATGTTTGAATGATATACACCCCTTCCCCATATCTGCTTAGCAAAAACAAATGGTAAATCCTTTCAGGTATTAGAAAATGTATCAGGAGTATCTTACTTTTTCATATATAATTTATAGCATCCAATAAAAAATGACATGACATTTGACAAGATCGGATAACATGACAAATGACCAAAGTGAAAAAAGATGAGAGAATGCAGAGACACACATGATAGAAATGCATAAGGATTTTAACTATGACCAATGAATTTAGGGGAAAAGAGGGAAGGGGAGAACATACAGGGAAAAAGATGAAAAAATTAACAAATAATCATAAACAAATAAATAATAGCAATGGAACTATTGCTGACCTAAAATAAAATATCTAGAATTAAAAAGTGGATGAATAAGTAAAACAAATTTAGATAGAACTTAGAATACAGTGATTTAGAGGAGTCCTAAAGATGAGAGATGAGAAGGAAAATAAAGAGTAGGAAAGGGAGAAGAGATACAGTGACAGAGAGGCAGAACTACAGAAGTCATATTTGAAGATATAATGATACAGAATTATTTAATATAAAAAAAGAGTATGAAAATCCCCACTCTTAGTAAAGCTGCAGAAAATCAAAAGGAAAAAGGGAAATCTGAAATAGTAACAGATTTATTTAATACTAAAGGAAGTTAAAATACAGGGAGAGAAAAAGGAGCATAAAGCACGTGGATCAATTAAAAGTAAATGGCAGATATCAACACATCAATATCAGTAATTGCACTTACAGTGAATGGATTAAGATAAAACCAAACATGCAAATGTTACTTGCAAAATTATCACCTTATATTATGAAAGCAAAGAAAGGTTGAAAGTAAAATGATGGAAAAAATGTACTAACTATAAGAAAACTGGAGTAGCTTTATCAATGTCCCAGAAAGTAGACGTTAAGAAAAGACACACTAATTGACAGTAGTGCTGAAAGAGGGCATCAGAGGGCAGACAGACTGAAACTACAATCGCAGAAAACTAGCCAACCTGATCACGTGGACCACAGCCTTATCCAACTCAGTGAAACTAAGCCATGCCATCTAGGGCCAACCGAGACGGATGGATCATGGTGGAGAGTTCTGACAAAATGTGGTCCGCTGGAGAAGGGAATGGCAAACCACTGCAGTATTCTTGCCTTGAAAACCCCAGAAACAGTATGAAAAGGCAAAAAGGTAGGACACTAAAAGATGAACTCCTGAGGTCAGTAGGTGCTCAATATGCTACTGGAGATCAGTGGAGAAATAACTCCAGAAAGAATGAAGGTAGGGAGCCAAAGCAAAAACAACACCCTGTTGTGGATGTTACTGGTGATAGAAGCAAGGTCCAATGGTGTAAAGAACAATATTGCCTAGGAACCTGGAATGTTAGGTCCATGAATGAAGGGAAATTGGAAGTGGTCAAACAGGAGATGGCAAGAGTGAATGCCAACATTCTGGGAATTGGTGAACTAAAATGGACTGGAATGGGTGAATTTAACTCAGATGACCATTATCTACTACTGGGGGAAGGAATCCCTTTGAAGAAATGGAGTAACCATCACAGTCAAAAAAAGAGTCTGAAATGCAGTACTTGGATGCAATCTCAAAAACAACAGAATGATCTCTCTGTTCATTTCCAAAGCAAACCATTCAATATCACGGTAATCCAAGTCTATGCACCAACCAGTAATGCTGAGGAAGTTGAAGTTGAATGGTTCTATGAAGACCTACATGCCTTTTTTGCCAGAAGCCAGCGTGAGGAATCCCACCTGTGACAAGGCACGCAGCAGGAGATTTGATGGGCAAGGACGAGTCAAATCTCAGGTTTTCCCCCTGGCATTTCCTGAGCATGTACCTCCAAAAAATAAGAATCTGCCTTCTTTTCCACTCTTCTGACATTCTCTGGAAAAAGTCAACTCAGGGAGTGTTTCTATCCAAAAACCCCTCTGATGGCTTTCTAGCCTGCCTACAGGACTTGTACAGCTGCGCATGTGATTATTTGAGGCCTCCCTACCGCGGGAGGCACAGGAAGCTTAAAACATCCTAGGAATGTAGGGGCTTCCGAAGAGTCAAAATCATTAGGATAGGACTGATTAAAGGTTTCATTTGTTGAGCCAATGCTTGCTGCCAAATTTTCATATCTTTTATTTGTAAGATATAATTGGTATATAGAAAAACAGGTAGACCTGGTATTAGCAATATTAGATCTTTGAGTTAAGTACTTTCTTTGTTATAACCCACTACACCTTTGTTCTATAGGAATGTAACTTCATTTAGTATTTTGAGGGTAATGCAGAGTAAAGAAAAAACACTTCTAAGGAAAAGGAGTTTTCTGGTTGATAGACAATTATTCCAGGAAGAGAGCCATAAAAATGTTAACAGGCCTCTTGGCCAGAAGATAATATAAACCACCTGAGACTTTTTGTATACAGGAGAGTATGCAAAAAGAAAGCCTTGTCTCAATGAAGGTCAGGACTGCTGCCCCTGCATAACTCTGCATATTCCATTATGTACAACTTGGGGTATATAAGCTGATTTTGAAAAATAAAGTTTTTGGTGAGTCTTGTACCAATGCTGGCTGCCCCCATGTCGTTCTTTTCTCCCCTTTCTCTCCCTTTTTTCGGCTGATTTCCTATCTGGAGCGGGGAGGCTCACCACGTCTACTTACTTGCCCTGGCTGCTAAGATCCATGTGAAAGGAGCCTAAGGCAGGGCACCCTTAGATATTCAAGTGGGCGCCAGTGGCCCAATGTAGATGGTGCAAACCTTTTGTCTCAAGGTTTTATTGGTTTTTCCCGTAAGCCAAGTTATTCAGCCTCTTTTCTTCATCTTAATTTTCCCACTATACTATTATTTCCTAATCTTATATATCTAAATAAATACTTATTTCTAAGATGCTGACGCCATCCCCGCTTCGAATTCCCTGGACCCGCCTGCCGGGAGCCAGCACGAGGAGTCTCACTCATGGCAAAGGTCATGAGGTTAAGAGGTCCGACAGGCAAAGGCGAGTCAGGCCTTAAGGGAGTCTCACTGAATTTTCTTGAGCATCCACCCTGAAAACCAGTCTGCCTGCCGTACTGCATTATGCTTTCACCAACTCTTCTGACATAACCGGGGGCTAACCCTGAACATCTTTCTCTGGAAAAAGTTAACTTAGAGCTCCAGTTAGTGGTCTCCTGCATGTAAAAGGAGTGTTTCAGCTCAAACCCCTCTGATGGCTCTCTAACTTGCCTTACCCAGACTTTTACAACTATACATGTGATTGTTTACAGCCCCGCAACTGTGAGAGGCACGGGAAGCCTAAAACATAGAGCTTTTCAAAGGGTTAAAAGTTATTAGAGTAGTGCTGGTGTAAGATTTCACTGTTGAGCCAATGCTTGTTGCTAAGTTCCCATATCTCTTATCCACTGTGCACCTGGGAGTGCATTAGTTAACATAGTTGGAGTGTACAAAAACAAAATAGTAGCCTTGAAACTGACCACATCAGACTTTTGAGCTAATTGGTTCTTTCTTTGTTGTAACTTACTGCTCCTTTGCTTCGTGAAAATGTAACTTTGTTTGATACTTTCTGAGGCTGACATAGATTAGAAATATAAAGAAAAAACACTTCAAGGGAAAATAAATTTTCTGGTTGAGCAGCCTTTATCAAAAGAGGGTCTTAAGATGTTCGCAGGCCTTCAAGGCCAGAGAAAATGTGCACAACATCATTTGTGGAAAAGGTATAAAAGTCCTTTTAAAAATAAAGTTATTCGTCCTTGCTTACCGAAGCACCTTGGTCTCCTCGTGTCTTCTTTACTCTATTTTCTGGATGAATTCCCATCTGGGATGTGGAGGCTCGCCATGTCTACTTACTTGCCCTGGCTTTTAAGACCCACGCGAGAGGGAGCCCAAGGCAGGGAACCCTTCACTATTCAAATGGGTGCCAGTGGCCTGATGTAGATGGTGCAAACGTCTTGTCTCGAGGTTTTATTAGTTCTCCATGTAAACCAAGTTATTCAGCCTCTTTTCTCCACTAATTTTCTTACTACACTATTCTTTTCTAATCTAATCTTATATTTCTAATTAAATAAATCTCTCCTCGCTGACTCCGTTCACCCTTTGAATTCCCTGGAACCACCAGGACTGGACCCTGGCACCCGCCGGGGCTGGACCCCGGCACTTTTTAGAACTAACACCCAAAAAACATGTCCTTTTCATTATAGAGGACTGGAATGCAAAAGTACAAAGTCAAGAAACAACTGGAGTAACAGGCAAATTTGGTCTTGGAATGCGGAATGAAGCAGGTCAAAGACTAATAGAGTTTTGCCAAGAAAATGCACTGGTCATTGCAAACACCCTCTTCCAACAACACAAGAGAAGACTCTACACATGGACATCACCAGATGGCCAACACCAAAATCAGATAGATTATATTCTTTGCAGCCAAAGATGGATAAGCTCTATACAGGCAGCAAAAACAAGACCAGGAGCTGACTGTGGCTCAGAACAGGCACTCCTTATTGCCAAATTCAGATTTAAATTGAAGAAAGTGGGGGAAAACACCAGACCATTCAGGTATGACCTAAAGCAAGTCCCTTATGACTGTACAGTGGAAGTTAAAAATAGATATAAGGGACTAGATCTGAAAGACTGAGTGCCTGACAATCTATAGACAGAGGTTTGTGACACTGTACAGGAGACAGAAATCAAGCCCATCCCCAAGAAAAAGAAATACAAAAAAGCAAAATGGCTGTCTGAGGAGGTATTACAAATAGCTATGAAAAGAAGGGAATCAAAAAACAAAGGAGAAAAGGAAAGATATACTCATTTGAATGCAGAGTTCCAAAGAATAGCAAGGAGAGAGGAGAAAGCCTTCCTCAGCGATCAGTGTGAAAAACAGAGGAAAACAACAGAATGGGAAAGACTAGAGATCTCTTCAAGAAAATTAGAGATACCAAGGAAATATTTCATGCAAAGATGAGGTCAATAAAAGACAGAAGCAGAAGATACTAAGAAGAGGTGGCAAGAATACACAGAAGAACTGTACAAAACAAGATCTTCATGACCCAGATAATCAGGATGGGGTGACCACTCCCCTAGAGCCAGACATCCTGGAATGTGAAGTCAAGTGGGCCTTAGGAAGCATCACTACTAACAAAGCTAGTGGAGGTGATGGAATTCCAGTTGAGTTATTGAAAATCCTGAAAGATGATGCTGTGAAGGTGCTGCACTCAATATACCAGCAAATTTGGAAACTCAGCAGTGGCCACAGGACTGGAAAAGGTCAGTTTTCATTCCAATCCCAAAGAAAGGCAATGCCAAAGAATACTCAAACTACTGCACAATTGAACTCATCTCACTCACTAGTAAAGTAATGCTCAAAATTCTCCAAGCCAGGTTTGAGCAATACATGAACCATGAAATTCCAGATGTTCAAGCTGGTTTTAGAAAAGGCAAAGGAAACAGAGATAAAATTGCCAAATGGGTTGGATCATCAAAAAAGCAAGAGAGTTCCAGGTAAACATCTATTTCTGCTTTATTGACTATGCCAAAGCCTTTGACTCTGTGGATCCCAATAAACTGTGGAAAATTCTTCAAGAGATGGGAATACCAGACCACCTGACCTGCCTCTTGAGAAACCTGTATTCAGGTCAGGAAGCAACCGTTAGAACTGGACATGGAACAACAGACTGGTTCCAAATAGGAAAAGGAGGACCTCAAGGCTATATATTGCCATTCTGCTTATGTAACTTATATACAGAGTACCTCATGAGAAATGCTGGGCTGGATGAAGAACAAGCTGGAATCAAGATTGCTGGGAGAAATATCAATAACCTCAGATATGCAGATGGCACCACCCTTATGGCAGAAAGTGAAGAACTAAAGAGCCTCCTGATGAGAGTGAAAGTGGAGAGTGAGAAAGTTGGCTTAAAGCTCAACATTCAGGAAACTAAGATCATGGCATCAGGTCTCATCACTTCATGGCAATAGATATGGAAACAGTGGCTGACTTTATTTTGTGGGCTCTAAAATTACTGCAGATGGTGACTGCAGCCATGAAGTTAAAAGATGCTTGCTCCTTGGAAGGAAAGTTATGACCATCCTAGACAGCATATTAAAAGCAGAGACAATACTTTCTCAACAAAGGTCCATCTAGTCTAGGCTATGGTTCTTCCAGTAGTCATGTATGGATATGAGAGTTTGACTTTAAAGAAAGCTGAGCACCAAAGAATTGATGCTTTTGAACTGTGGTGTTGGAGAAGACTCTTGAGAGTCCCTTGGACTGCAAGGAGATCCAACCAGTCCATCCTAAAGGAGATCAGTCCTGAGTGTTCACTGGAAGGACTGATGTTGAAGCTGAAACTCCAATATTTTGTCCACCTGATGTGAAGAGCTGACTCATTTCAAAAGACCCCGGTGCTGAGAAAGATTGGGGGCAGAAGGAGCAAGGGATGACAGAGGATGAGATTTATGGATGGCATCACTGACTCAATGGACATGAGTTTGCATAAACTCGAGGAGTTAGTGATGGACAGGGAGGCCTGGCATGCTACAGTCCATGGGGTAGCAAAGAGTCAGACATGACTGAGCAACTGAGCTGAACTGAACTGAACACTAATTGAATTAAAGAGGGAATTTTCATGATTATAATGAGATGCACCCTTAATAAAGATATAGACATCAAAATTCAAGAAAGGTAACAGAACATAGCTTTGAAATATGCTTGACAGAATGAAAAGAAGAAATAGGCAGAATCACAGTCAAAATGGGGGATTTTTACTGTATCTTTTTCAATAGCATACAGACCAGACCTACAAAAAACAAAGAATACAGTAGATGTACAAGAATATAAGCAGCACATTTAACTAAGTAACACATAGAGCAATGCACCCAACAATGCAAGAGTTCACATTACTGTAAATGCACTAGGAACTTTTACCAAAAGTCACCACATAATAGGACAAAATATTTCACTCTTTGAATTCATACAGAGTATTTAGTCTGACCACAGTGGAATAAAATTAAGAATTAAAAAGAAAATATTGTTAGCCACCCCTATTTTGGGAAATTCAGCATCACCCTTCCAAAAAACACCCGAGTCTGGGAATAAATTTAAAGTTTACCAAATATTGTGAAATAATGATAATAAAAATACAGTAATAATGATAATAAACACAAAATAATGATATTATCATAAATTCTTCTAATGAAACTCAAATAGTGCCTAAGGGAAATTTATACCCTAGATTTAGAGAAGAGGAAAGACTGAAAGTGACAAAAATGTAAGCTTCAATTAAGAAACTAGGAGATGAGAAAGCCTAAAGAATATAGAATGTTGGGGTTAATTAAAAAAGGAACAATAATGAATGGTAAAGAAGGTAAGCATAAGATAGAAAACATAGAAGAAAACCCTTTAAACATGTCTCATTGAAAATTGATGAACACTGGTCAATACCAATGAAGAGCAGAGAGTAAATGAAGTTAATACCAAAAATGAAAAGGGACATCTCTATAAACCATACAGATTTTTTGGTCATAGTTTTTGTGTTGTTGTTTGTTTGTTTATGGCTGTGCTGTGGCTCATGGGATCTTAGTTCCCAGGTCAGGGATTGAACCTGGACCATGACAGTGAAAGTCCAGAGATTTAACCCCTGGATTTCATAGCTTCATTAGTACAATTTATACATTTAATGTGGATAAGTACACAGAAAGTGTCAATTTCTCCACAGTCTTGCCAACACTTAACTGTCGTTATAAAAAAAAAAAAGTCATTCTGACATGTGTGAGATGATATCTCTCTGGTTTTGATTTACATTTCCCTGTTGATGGACAATGTCAAGCATTTTTCATATACCCATTGGCCAATTGTATGTTTTCTTTAGAGAAATATCTATTCAAGCGCTTGGCCAATTTTCCAATTGAGTTATTAGGTTTTGGATTTTTTTTTCTTGAGTTGCAAGAGTTCCTTATTTGTTTGGAAATCAATTCCTTACATAATTTGTGCTAGCTTGCTTTTTCACTCTGTTGGTGTTTCCTTTGGCTTGAAGAAGCTTTTTAGTTTGATATATTCCCATTTGTCTATTTTTGCTTTGTTGCCTGTACTTTTGACATCATATCCATGAAATCATGAAGCAATGTGTTTTTATTTTGTGATGAAGCTATCACATATCTAAAATATAATTCTTATCTGGTGATGATATTATACAATGACACATAGTAAAATAAATTCAGATAAATAAATGAATTCAAAATTAGATTTTGAGAAGAGAAGATGGTGGAGGAATAGGATGGGGAGACCACTTTCTCCCCCACAAATTCATCCAAAGAACATTTCAACGTGGAGTAAAATCTACAAAACAACTTCTGAATGCTGGCAGAGGTCATCAGGCATCCAGAAAAGCAGAACATTGTTTTCAAAAACAGGTAGGAAAAATACAAAAGACAAAAAAACAGACAAAGGAGGTAGGGAGGGAGCTCTGTCCCGGGAAGAGAGTCTTAAAAAGAGAGAAGTTTCCAAACGCCAGGCAACAGTCTCACTGCTGAATCTGTGGCGAGCCTTGGAAGTACAGAGGGCAACATAACAGGGAAGAAAACTAAATGAATAATTAAAACCAACAGATTACAAGCCCAACAGAACTCCCCCAGCGGAAAAGCAGGGCAGACGCCTGCATCCGCCACTAGCAAGTAGGGGCTGGGCAGGGAGGCGCGGGAGACGCGGGCTGCAGCATTTCTTAAGAATCGGGCCTGAATGCCCAGCATGTAACCAAAGCGAACTAACTTGGGCTAGCATACCAGACTGCGGGACAGTTACCACGCGAAAAGCTCTAACATAAGACACCGCCAGGACCGAGCACAGAACAAAGGATGGAACAGAAATAGCCGACTGCAGACCATCCCCCACCAGTAACAAGCAGCCAGAACCATAAGGGCTGTGGCAATCGCGAGAGACTTTACTTATCAAACTGCAAGCAGGCTTCTCTGCTAATTAAGACTTTTTAGGGTGCTGGACAGACACATTCTGCCTAAAAAAAGGGGTGCCAGCGGTATACCCAGAAAGCTGAGCAGCAGGAAAAGGCAACAAGGAGTGCAACTGCACTCACCAAACAACTGAACTACTTGGTCCTGGGAAAGGCACAGAGCGCAGGTCCAACCAAACCTGGGCGTGAGCCTGAGTGGTCTGAGGGCCGGCCTCAAATGGTGCCTGGCAGAGAAAAGTAGAGCCTGAGTGGCTTAGAACAGGGAGATACAAGCAGCCTAGGACCGGCCTTGGACGGTGCCTGGCGGAGAAACGTAGAGCCTGAGCGGTGTGTGCCGTGTGTAGGGGCATGCCCAGCGTGACTAAGACATTGCGAATACACAGCAGTGCTATTTGGTAGCAGCATCCCTCCCTCCCCACAGTGTGACTGACCCAGTGAGCCTTAAAAAAAAAGAGAGAGAAAAAANACAAGCAGCCTAGGACCGGCCTTGGACGGTGCCTGGCGGAGAAACGTAGAGCCTGAGCGGTGTGTGCCGTGTGTAGGGGCATGCCCAGCGTGACTAAGACATTGCGAATACACAGCAGTGCTATTTGGTAGCAGCATCCCTCCCTCCCCACAGTGTGACTGACCCAGTGAGCCTTAAAAAAAAAGAGAGAGAAAAAAAGTGACTTCCACCCCCCCCCTTGTGTCAGGGCGGAAATCAGACACTGAAGAGACCAGCAAACAGAAGAAGCTAAAC
>SJYA01010125.1:2822-14271 GCA_006410615.1 Neotragus moschatus
GTACTCCTTTTCCTATTTGGAACCAGTCTGTTGTTCCATGTCCAGTTCTAACTGTTGCTTCCTGACCTGCATACAGATTTCTCAAGAGGCAGGTTAGGTGGTCTGGTATTCCCATCTCTCTCAGAATTTTCCACAGTTTATTGTGATCCACACAGTCAAAGGCTTTGGCATAGTCAATAAAGCAGAAATAGATGTTTTTCTGGAACTCTCTGTTTTTTCAGTGATCCAGCGGATGTTGGCAATTTGATCTCTGGTTCCTCTGCCTTTTCTAAAACCAGCCTGGACATCTGGAAGTTCACGGTTCACATATTGCTGAAGCCTGGCTTGGAGAATTTTGAGCATTACTTTACTAGTGTGTGAGAAGAGTGCAATTGTGCGATAGTTTGAGCATTATTTGGCATTGCCTTTCTTTGGGATTGGAATGAAAACTGATCTTTTCCAGTCCTGTGGCCACTGCTGAGTTTTCCAAATTTGCTGGCATATAGAGTGCAGCACTTTCACAGCATCATCTTTCAGGATTTGAGATAGCTCACCTGGAATTCCTTGACCTCCACTAGCTTTGTTCGTAGTGATGCTTCCTAAGGCCCATTTGACTTCTAATAAAAGAAAAGAAGGCAAAACAGAACTTTTCATGAGTTAGAATGAGAATCAGGTCTTTATGGACATTTATCATCCATGGATATTTATGAATATCAGTAGTCAGAATTCAGGGATATTCATTCAGCCAGTATGTGCCAGATGATGGAGCTGGTTGTTTACACCCAGCATCTGTTCTGATTGGTTGGTGCCAGCGTGGATTTACATAAAGGTAGTCAAGTCTCAGCTTCAGAACCCTTTGTTTTGACAGCTGTGTGAAGGCTCTAGGCAAGTGTCCATTCTCATGGTCATGTGTTTTTGTAAAACTTGTACACCGAAGAGTAATTAATTTTAGTTGGTTAAGACCACTTCGACCTTCCATATGACTTCTTCTCCATATACTTCTTGAATTGGTGGCTGCAGGCATTTTAGGGACCACACTAAGGCAAGTAAAGTAGGGCAAGCATTTAGTTTGGGTCAGAAGCATATATTGATGGGATTCCCAGTCACTCTTGTGTAGAGTTAAGTATCTCTGGCCACTGTGATTTAGGCGTGGCTTCCAGAAATACTCCCAGTGCCCATTGTACTGACCCCACCAGCACCACCAGGAGCTGATATTTCATAAGAACAGGTGCTAAGGCACCCGGCACTGGAAATATGTGCTTGACGCAAGATAATCAGGGTTGGAAATGGAAGGAGCCAGAAGTTATGTCATGATAAATTATTCCTTTATCATTTTAAATTGAGGATTCAGTTCTTATCCGTGCCTCGTCAAAATAGAAGTTCTCTCTTATCCAGCATGTACTTGATAATACAGCACCTGTATATAAATGCACCACAAAGTGTTTTTCATGCATTTGCATAAGGAGTCCATAGACATATTTTGGTATTAAACATGTGAATTGTAGCAAAATATTTCAGATCACAATAAACGAGGTAGAACATGAAGAAGATAAGATCTTTGAAAAGCAGTCATGGAAACATGCTTGGATTCTTTTTTTTTTTTTTCATGCTTGGATTCTCGATGCTCTAATTAGTGAAGAGGGACATGTCTGGTGTCACCCCTAGACCCCAGCAGGATGGACTTCTGAGCACCTGCTGCCCCAGGTGTAGCTCTAGCCCTCCTCCCACTTTGCCCACTCCAAGGGTCGTAGACCATGAGAAGTCAAGGGGCGTCTGTCTCTTACTAGTGTGAACCAGTGGAATGTTTTTGATGAGAAGTCTACCCCTGCTGCCCCACATTGGAGACCAGCATTTAGAAGTCTCATTCAGGAAAGACTCTGTCTTTATAAAAATAATATCTGTGCTGTTATTTTTGGCTGTGCTGGGTCTTTGTTGCAGTTCGCGTGCTCTTCACTGATGTGCGCAGGCTTTCTCAAGTTGCAGCGAGCACGGGGTCCTCTCGAGTTGCGGTGCTCAGGCTTCTCATTGTGGTGGCTTCTCTTGTTTCAGAGCACAGGCTCTAGGTTCACAGAGTTGCGGCACAGGAGCTTAGCTGCCCCATAGCGTGTGGGATCTTCTCAGACCAGGGATCAAACCCATGCCCCCTGAATTGGCAGGTAGATTCTTAACCACTGGACCACCGGGGAAGTCTCCTCCAAATGATTATTTTTATTGAAGTATAGTTGATTTACAGTGTTGTGCTAGTTTCTGGTGTGCAGCAATTAAGTTATGTATACGTGTGTGTGTGTGTGTGTGTGTGTGTGTGTGTGTGTGTATACGTATGTATGCTAAGTTGCTTCAGTCGTGTCCAACTCTCAGTGACCCCGTGGACTGTAGCCTGCCAGGCTCCTCTGTTTATGGGATTTTGCAGCAAGAATACTGGAATGGGTTGGCATTTCCTTCTCATATATATATATATATATATATATATATAACTGAAGGACTTCCCTGGGGGCTCAGATGGTAAAGTGTCTGTCTACAATGTGGGAGACCTGGGTTCACTCCCTGGGTTGGGAAGATCCCCTGGAGAAGGAAATGGCAATCCATTCCAGTACTATTGCCTGGAAAATAGGGGTCCATGGGGTCGCAAAGAGTTGGACACAACTGAGCGACTTCACTCACTCACTCATATATAACTGAATATATATTATATATTATTTTCNGTGTGTGTGTGTGTGTGTGTGTGTGTGTGTGTGTATACGTATGTATGCTAAGTTGCTTCAGTCGTGTCCAACTCTCAGTGACCCCGTGGACTGTAGCCCGCCAGGCTCCTCTGTTTATGGGATTTTGCAGCAAGAATACTGGAATGGGTTGGCATTTCCTTCTCATATATATATATATATAACTGAAGGACTTCCCTGGGGGCTCAGATGGTAAAGTGTCTGTCTACAATGTGGGAGACCTGGGTTCGCTCCCTGGGTTGGGAAGATCCCCTGGAGAAGGAAATGGCAATCCACTCCAGTACTATTGCCTGGAAAATAGGGGTCCATGGGGTCGCAAAGAGTTGGACACAACTGAGCGACTTCACTCACTCACTCATATATAACTGAATATATATTATATATTATTTTTCATTATAGGTTATTACATGATATAGAGTATAGTTCCCTGTATTATGCAGTTGGCCCTTGTTGTTTATCTACTTTACAGATAGTAAATTGTATCTGCTAATTCCCTTTCTCCTTTGGTAACCGAAGTTTGCTTTCTATGGCTGTGAGTCTGTTTCTGTTTTGTAAATAAGTTCATTTATGTCATTTTTTTAGACTCCACATATGATATTGTTTTTCTCTGTCTGACTCACTTCGCTTAGTAGGATAGTGTCTAGGTCCATCCCTGTTGCTGCAAATGGCATTACTTTGTTCTTTTTTCTGATAGTAGTATTCCATGGTATGTATGGACCACATCTTCTTTATCCATTCGTCTGTTGATGGACATTTAGGTTGCTTCCATGTCTTGACTATTGTAAATAGTGCTGCTGTGAACGTTGGGGTGTATGTATTGTTTCAAATTAGAGTTTTCTCCAGCTATATGTCCAGGAATGGAGTTGCTGGATCATATGGTAACTGTATTTTTAGTTTTTTAAGGAATGTCCATACTGTTTTCCATAGTGGCTACACGGGAAAGAAATTCTTGAAGAACCTGGGAGAGAAAGTGGCAAACCAGGTCATATAGCTAGTGTATGAGAAATGCCAGACAACAGAAAATGAAACATAGCTTTCATTTGTGACATGTGGAAGACAGTCACCAGCTCGGGCCACCCTACAGGAATAGGAGTGAGCCAAGCACCTTGAAATAATAGAGTTTAGAGGAAGTTGGCTGGTGAGCAAGGCGGATGTCATTGTGCTGAGTGGAGTGGGCTGGCATGGCCCTGACCGTGAGAGGTCCATGCTTCACCTCCCAGAGCTGGGAGGGATGGGTGGTGACCTTGCCTCCTGCCTGCCTGGCTGAGGCTGCAGCTAGACCTCGAACTGAAATGAAAATATCCTTCTAAGGGTATTTCAGGTTCACGATCCAGCTGGCTAGTGGGAGGAAAAGGATACTATCTGATGACAGATAGTGGTAGCCAGTGTTTGCCGATTACTCACAGAATCAACACATGCTGGGAATTCTAGGGAAGTGTGTTCCAGAAAACCTGCATCTCAGTGCTGGACTTCTGGTCTCGGGAAACAATGGGGCCTGGCGGGGCTGAGGGCTGGGATGTTGGTGGAGCCGAAACTCCATCTCTAGTCATGGTGTGATTGGTGCTGTTCGGGTCATGCCGCCATTCCTCAAAAACTTGGGGGAGTCCTCAGAAAACCAAGCCCTGGAGTATGAGGCTTACCTTAATTCAGCTCATTTCACAAATATCTATGGTGAGGTGGCCAGTCTTGTGGGAAGAATGTAGGCATGGGAATGTAAAGACACAAGAGAGGGCCCCTCTCCTTAGGGGCCCATTGCACACTGGATAGCAGGCTTATAGAGTTCTGTTCTGACAAAGGATGACCTAGACAAAGAGTTATGTTCACTATGCAGCTACTTGCTCGTTCTTTGGAAGGTGGTGTTGGCTGAGTTGTGTGAATGACTGGGAACAAGGATGGGTGTTTGGAGTAAGTTAATTTTAAGCTCCAAGACCTTCCGTCTCTTAAGAAATCTATTTTCCCTTCACTCAGCTTTTCAACACATCGAGGTCGGCTGTCTCGTGGGTCTCTGGGTGAGTTAGAAGTACTTTGAGCATCCAGGAAAGGTTATGACTCTCTGTTACTAATCTTATAAACTTCTGCTAAGTATGAAGCCCTCCAGTGGCTCCTTCCTAACTGGTCCATTGCTGCTTGTGTGTTGAGGAGCAGACAGTAATGGCCCTTAATCTGGGGCCCATAGCACCAGCTGTTGGGAATCGTGCCAAAGCCAGAGCACACCTCGGTTAACCCTGAGAATCCACACAGTGGTTCTGCTCTGAGTGCCTACTCCTCCCTCAAGAAAGCCAGTTGGGCCAAAACAGTGGAATGTTTTCAGGGCTGTAATGTGAGTAACTTCTGAGACAAATGGCCATGCAGTCAGTGCTTTACCTTCTTCCAGAGCTGGAAACACGAATGCTCTTCTGTGCTCTCAACTTTAATGGCTTGTAGCAACAGGGCAGAACATTTCTTACATTATGAGATACGGGCTGTGCTGTGTGGTGGTCAGCAAGCCTAGCTGACGTGACTCCATGTTTGGGGAAAAAGAGAAAATGTCCTAGAACAAAGGACCAGAGGAGTGACTGAAAGTCCCCTAGAAAGTGATAGCTGATGGTCATGAGGCCCACCATTTAGCTAGAGTATCACTTTTATGAACTCTGACATTAAAGGAGCAGAACTAAGATGACTGTAGTTCTAAACCTCTCATTCAAAGGGGTTGTGGGTCAACTGCTAAGAAATAACTGACATCAGCTCTGTAGTGAGCCAACAAATATCCAGGCAAATGGGCCTTTCTTTGTTCTTATCTGCTTTTTTTTTTTTTAAAAAGCATGCATTTGTTTATTTTTGGTTGCACTGGGTCTTCATTGCTCTGCGAGGACTTTCTCTAGTTGTGGCGAGTGGGGGCTACTCTTTGTTGTGGTGAGTGGGCTTCCCATCACAGTGACTTTTCTTCCTGTGCTGCACAGGCTTAGTTGCTCTGTGGCACGTGGAATCTCCCCAGACCAGGGATCGAACTGGTGTTCCCTGCATTGGCAGGCAAATTCTTACCCACTGTACCACCAGGGAAGTCCCTTATCTGCTTTTAAAAACTAGTTCGCTTGAATTATTTATAGGATTAAAAGCTAACGCTGATGGAAGATCACTTGGTTTGTAGTTCACGAAAGTGATGATAGTGATGGTCCTTTTGCAAACACATTTAAATTCATTGTTATAGGTGATAAATAACCTCTTAAGTCTCTCAGACGTGCTTCCTTAAGAGAGCCTGGAAACATCTTCTTCGGTGCCTTGGGCAGTTCTTTGAATGGAGGAAGTGACTCGAAGTTTGTGGTTGCTGGTACCTGATAACGTTAATAAATGTGATCATGAAGATGGTGATGAAGATGGGTAATGTTTGGAGTGTTCACTGTGCACTTGGCTCGCTGTTTCGTGCATTAAGTCATCACCACTGTGTGAGTCAGGTACCTTCATTTCGTAGATGAGGAATGAAGACAAGCAGAAGATAAATAACTGGTTTGTGTTCATACAGTATGTTTGTAACCATGCTGGGAAAATTTCCCAAGGTTTCAGACTCTAAAGTCTAAGCTCTTGCTCAGTCCACTCTACTGATTTTTTTTTTGACTGTGCAGCTTGTGGGATCTTAGTTCCTCAACTAGGGATCAAACCCCCACCCCCTGCAGTGGAAGCCCAGGGTCTTAACCACTGGACTGCCAGGGAAGTCCCTCTACTGATTTCTAGATGCTAATGAACCTTGGCTCCTTTCTGCTCCTGTCCTCACCATATAATCTACATCAAGCCATACAAATAAACCCCTCAGACAAAGATGCTATTGTTGCTGTATAGGGTGTATCTTAGAGATTTTAATATAAAGCTAAATTGGGGATCCAGTCTTCTTTTAATGGGATATTTGCTGCCAGGTCCTGAGGTGTATCTGAAGATGGTGTTTACTTTGTCATTAACAATTTCCCCCCTGCTTTTTTCCCTACTCAAAAAAAAAAAAAAAAGAAAAGAAAGACTCATGTACTGTCCAATGGGGCAAGCAGTTCTGGTGTGGAGACTCTAGTTCTGGCCCGATCATCCTCACTCACAGCCTGTGTGGTTAAATCCAAGATACCTGATACTCTATCACGCAAAAATCTTGTGGAGGTCAGACTGTCTGCCTCCCGCCTGGTAAGGACACAGTGGTGTCTAATGTAGGAAGGGAGATGATTGGTCCTCCAAGGGAGCAAGGAAGGGCCTCCAAGGGATGATGGCTGACAGCTCTCTTCTGAGTCCCTCTCTCGGATCTGCAGACCTGAGGTCATGNGTAGTTCTAAACCTCTCATTCAAAGGGGTTGTGGGTCAACTGCTAAGAAATAACTGACATCAGCTCTGTAGTGAGCCAACAAATATCCAGGCAAATGGGCCTTTCTTTGTTCTTATCTGCTTTTTTTTTTTTTAAAAAGCATGCATTTGTTTATTTTTGGTTGCACTGGGTCTTCATTGCTCTGCGAGGACTTTCTCTAGTTGTGGCGAGTGGGGGCTACTCTTTGTTGTGGTGAGTGGGCTTCCCATCACAGTGACTTTTCTTCCTGTGCTGCACAGGCTTAGTTGCTCTGTGGCACGTGGAATCTCCCCAGACCAGGGATCGAACTGGTGTTCCCTGCATTGGCAGGCAAATTCTTACCCACTGTACCACCAGGGAAGTCCCTTATCTGCTTTTAAAAACTAGTTCGCTTGAATTATTTATAGGATTAAAAGCTAACGCTGATGGAAGATCACTTGGTTTGTAGTTCACGAAAGTGATGATAGTGATGGTCCTTTTGCAAACACATTTAAATTCATTGTTATAGGTGATAAATAACCTCTTAAGTCTCTCAGACGTGCTTCCTTAAGAGAGCCTGGAAACATCTTCTTCGGTGCCTTGGGCAGTTCTTTGAATGGAGGAAGTGACTCGAAGTTTGTGGTTGCTGGTACCTGATAACGTTAATAAATGTGATCATGAAGATGGTGATGAAGATGGGTAATGTTTGGAGTGTTCACTGTGCACTTGGCTCGCTGTTTCGTGCATTAAGTCATCACCACTGTGTGAGTCAGGTACCTTCATTTCGTAGATGAGGAATGAAGACAAGCAGAAGATAAATAACTGGTTTGTGTTCATACAGTATGTTTGTAACCATGCTGGGAAAATTTCCCAAGGTTTCAGACTCTAAAGTCTAAGCTCTTGCTCAGTCCACTCTACTGATTTTTTTTTTGACTGTGCAGCTTGTGGGATCTTAGTTCCTCAACTAGGGATCAAACCCCCACCCCCTGCAGTGGAAGCCCAGGGTCTTAACCACTGGACTGCCAGGGAAGTCCCTCTACTGATTTCTAGATGCTAATGAACCTCGGCTCCTTTCTGCTCCTGTCCTCACCATATAATCTACATCAAGCCATACAAATAAACCCCTCAGACAAAGATGCTATTGTTGCTGTATAGGGTGTATCTTAGAGATTTTAATATAAAGCTAAATTGGGGATCCAGTCTTCTTTTAATGGGATATTTGCTGCCAGGTCCTGAGGTGTATCTGAAGATGGTGTTTACTTTGTCATTAACAATTTCCCCCCTGCTTTTTTCCCTACTCAAAAAAAAAAAAAAAAGAAAAGAAAGACTCATGTACTGTCCAATGGGGCAAGCAGTTCTGGTGTGGAGACTCTAGTTCTGGCCCGATCATCCTCACTCACAGCCTGTGTGGTTAAATCCAAGATACCTGATACTCTATCACGCAAAAATCTTGTGGAGGTCAGACTGTCTGCCTCCCGCCTGGTAAGGACACAGTGGTGTCTAATGTAGGAAGGGAGATGATTGGTCCTCCAAGGGAGCAAGGAAGGGCCTCCAAGGGATGATGGCTGACAGCTCTCTTCTGAGTCCCTCTCTCGGATCTGCAGACCTGAGGTCATGCCTGCTTCCTGGGGCAACCTGGAGAATGGAGGAGCGTTTACCTTGGCTCAGGGATGGGATTAGTGATGGGATGGGGATGGCGCTCAGGAGGAATCCTCCCAATGACTGAACTGTCAGTATCTGGACTGTGCCAGTATTGATCTCCCAGTTGCAATGTGATGTTACCGTTGAAGGAGACTGAGTACAAGGAATGTGGCGTCTCTCTGTATTATTTATTACAATTGCATGCGCACATCCAATTGTCTTCAAGTAAAACTTCAATTGAAAAAAGGAATGGTGAGAGCACTATTAAACCAGAGAGCCCATGACCCTTTGAACAGGCAATGACAACGGAACCTGAAAAAAGAATGTTGCCATACATGCAACCCCAAATAACAAGCACTTACCCCAGACTAACCAACCCTCCAACCAAGAAATAAAAATGACTGATCCCTGGTCTACCCACTTAAGCTATCAATTTTTTTTTTTTTAAATGCTGTGGCCATTTTAGAGAATCTAGTGGTTAGGACTTGGCTCTTTCACTGCTGTGGCCCAGATTCAGTCCCTGGCCAGGGAACTAAAAAAAAAAATTGTAGCCATCTTAGATGTAGGTCTTTAAAAAATGTCTTACATAGTCCTAAGCCTTCTTAAATATAGTATACTGAATACAGCAAAATAATCTCAGTTGTTCCTGGAAACAGAACACCTTCAGCTGCAAATCACAGATAGCTTCACTGGAAATAGCTTTTGTTCAGTTGTCAAGTTGTGGCCGACTCTTTGACCTAGTGGACTGTAGCCTGCCAGGCTCCTCTGTCCTTCATTATCTCCCGGAGTTTGCTCAGATTCACTGAAACAGCTTAAACACGGAGAAAAAGGTATTTGTCTGTATCAGAAGTTGGGACAGAGGGTCAGAGTTTAGCGCTGTTTGAATGTTATTACATAAAGCCGAGCTGCCGTGCTTGGTAAGGTATCTGATGGCTTTTAGGGCTTTTCTGTCTCATACTGCTAAGCTCCTAGTAATATTTTATTGATATTGTCAGCATGCAGTAGAATTTTGTTTCTTTCTAATTTATTGTTGCTCGGAAAGTGGATAACAAAACCTATTGGTATGAGTGTATGTGTGTGTGTGTGTGTGTGTGTGAGTGGGCATGAGTGTGTTAATAAACAGGTGTTGAGCAGACTCCAAGGCACTGAGTATTCACTCGTTTGTGCCCGGTGTTTGTAAAATCCATTAGACTGCTCAAAAGCCTCATTGGTTCCAAACAGTAAAGACTTCTGAGATACTGTATTCCGCGAAGGTAAAATGAAACATAATCATGGGAACTGCCTGTTGCTTTGCTGATTTCAGGCTGGCCAGAATAATACTTCTGAGGGGCAGCCTAAGCACCTTGATTCTGCAGCCAGACTGGTTCAAATCTTGGCTGTAACGTGCACTAGCTGTGTGACATGGGGCAAGCTCCATAACAAGGCACAAGGTACATAACCGGGCCTCAGTTTCTTTACCTGTAAAATGGGGAGGGTGATAATGTCTATTTCATAGGTTGTTAAGAGGATTAAATGGGTTTATCTGTGTAAAACACTTAGACAAGTACCTGGCACATGGTAAGCACCGGACAAGTTCATGTATTTTAAGCCACAGTTGCCATTCAGTCGCTAAGTGGGGTCCGACCCTCATGTGACCCCATGAACTGTTGCCCGCTGGGCTCCTTTGTCCATGGGATTTACCAGGCAAGAATACTGGAGTGGGTTAACGCTTCCTTCTCCAGGGGATCTTCCCGATCCAGGGATCGAACCTGGGGCTCCTGCCTTGGCAGCAGGATTCTTTGCCACCTGAAGCACACTAAGCAACAGCGTGAATAAGAAATGTTGACGAGTACTATACGCCATCCGCATGTAACTCCCATGATCAGCAGGTGAGGTCATAAAGGCAGTTTTTCCTATGGTTTCTGGATTACTATCACCTGACCGCATGGGAGCGTCTGAGCCCCTCTGGTGTGTGTCTCTCTGGGAGTCTCACAGTTGGGGTATGTGGGAGGAGGCGCAGGTTGTTTCCTGTGATCTTCCTGTGCCTGGACCCGCCATTCCTCTGTGCCCACTGTCGCTCTGGCTGCACCCCCGTGGCCCCCATCTGCTGTCCTTTTAGGTGCCAGTTCCAGATGCTGGGAGATTCGGTGAGATGGGCCAGCATCAGGGGTGGCTGGTGATGGTGGTCTCAGGTGGTGGTGTAAACAGGCCTTAGGGGCTCACCAGAGGAAGTAGAGGTCAGGGACAGACTACCAACATTGTGAACTGGGCAGGCATCTCACAGTGTGCGCACTGCATTCATTGTTGTTGTTGCTGCTGTTTAATCCTTCAGTTGCGTCTGACTCTTTGGCGACCCTTTGGACTGTAGCCCGTCGTGCTCCTCAAATTTCCCGGGCAAGAATACTGGAGTGGGTTGCCATTTCCTTCTCCAGGGCATTTCCTGACCCAGGTGTCGAACCCCCATCTCCTGCATTGCAGGCCAATTCTTTACCATTGAGCCACCAGTGGAGCCCACGTGGCACTGATAAATCGGAGCAAATACTGGTTTAGGAGTTAGTTGTTTACCAGCAGGTGACTTTCAGTTCAGTTCAGTTGCTCAGTTGTGTCTGACTCTTTGCAGCCCCATGAATTGTACGCCAGGCCTCCCTGTCCATCACCAACTCCTGGAGTTCACTAAAACTCACACCCATCGAGTCAGTGATGCCATCCAGCCATCTCCTCTGTTGTCCCCTTCTCCTCCTGCCCCCAATCCCTCCCAGCATCAGGGTCTTTTCCAATGAGTCAACTCTTCTCATGAGGTGGCCAAAGTACTGGAGCTTCAGCTTTAGCATCATTCCTTCCAAAGAAATCCCAGGGC
>SJYA01010126.1:0-13293 GCA_006410615.1 Neotragus moschatus
CCCTAAAGGAAATCAACCCTGAATGTTCATTGGAAAGACTGCTGCTGAAGGTGAAGCTCCAATAATTTGACAACTGTGATGCAAAGAGCCAATTTATTGGAAAAGATCCTAATGCTGGGAAAGATTGAAGGCAGGGGGAGAAGGGGACAACAGAGGATGAGATTGTTGGTTGGCATCACTGACTCATTGGACATGAGTTTGAGCAAACTCTGGGAGATGGTAAAGGACAGGGAAGCCTGGTGTGCTGCATGGGATCACAAAGTGTCGGACATGACTTAGAGAGTGAACAACAAGTTAAGGCAACTTGACCTTAACATTTTACATTACTACTTTTTAATCTCCTTTGGGGTTGGGAAGGCTGGTGAAGACAATTTTTAAAATTGCTTGTGTCACATTTGAGTTTTTAGTTCATAAGATTTGAAAGAGCAAAGCAATACATTTTTGCCATTCTGATTTAAACTAAAAAGTATCAGTGAGATCATGTTATCTTTATATTTCTGGCTTATTTCCACTTAGTATAATGCCCTCTAGATTTATACATGTTATTGTAAATGACAGTTTCTTTCTTTTTAGAAAGAAATAATATTCGACACTATTCTATATTACAATAGAATATAATAATATTCTATATATCTATTCTGGATATATACATTCCATATATGTATGCGTTCTTCTATTGCTGAGCAGAGAGGGTGTTTCCATATCTTGGCTTTTGTGAATAATGCTGCAGGGAACATAGGGGTGTAGATATCTCTTTGAAATACTGATTTTATTTGCTTTGGATTTATGTCCAGAGGTAAGATCGCTGGATCATATGGTAATTTTAATTATAATTTTTGAAAGAAATCACATAGCATTTTCCACAATAACTGAACCAGTGTACATTCTTAGCAGCAGTGTTCCTTTTTCTCCACATCCTTGCCAAACTTTTCTTTTTTTCCTTTTTGAAGTTTTTGTCTTTTTGATACAGCTGTTCAGCAGCTATGATGGTGTTAGTTGCTCAGTGGTGTCTGACTCTGTGATCCCATGGACTGTAGCCCACCAGGCTCCTCTGTCCATGGATTTCTCCAGGCAAGAATACTGTAGTGGGTAGCCATTCCCTTCTCCAGGATTCTTTCCGATCCAGGGATTGAACTTGGGTCTCCCATATTGCGAGCAGGTTCCATACTGTCTGAGTCACCAGGGAAGCCACTTCAGCAGCTATCAGGTGATAGTTTATTGTGGTTTTCATTTCCTTTTCCTTGAAGCTGAGCACCGAAGAAGTCATGCTTTTGAACTGTGGTGTTGGAGAAGACTCTTGAGAGTCCCTTGGAGTGCAAGGAGATCCAACCAGTCCATGCTAAAGGAAATCAGTCCTGAATTTTCATTGGAAGGACTGATGTTGAAGCTGAAACTCCAATACTTTGGCCACCTGATGCGAAGAACTGACTCATTGGAAAAGACCCTGATGCTGGGAAAGATTGAAGGTAAAGGGAGAAGGGGATGAGATGGATGGTTGGCATCACTGACTCAACGGACCTGAGTGAGTAAACTCCGGGAGTTGGTGATGGACAAGGAGGCCTGGTGTGCTGCGATTCATGGGGTTGCAAAGAGTCAGACACGACTGAGTGACTGAACTGAACTGAACTGATTAGTGATTTGGAATATTTTTTAAAAATTTGTTTTACAAACCTATTGGCCATTTGTATGTCTTTTTGGAGAAATGTTTATTCAAATTTTTTGTCCATTTTTAATTGACTGATTTTTGCTGTTTTGAGCAAAATAGTTTTTTGGGTTTTGCCATTTTGGGTTATTTGGTTTTTGCGATTGAGTTGAATTCCTTTTTTAGTTTGGATATTAACCATTTCAGATACATGGTTTGCGAATATTTTCTTCCTTTCTCTAGGTTATCTCTTTACTTTGTTGGCCATTTCCCTTGCTGTGCAGAAGCTTTTGATGAAATCCCAGTGGTCTATTTTCAAAAAATTTTTATTGCCTGTGTTGTTGGAGTCATATAAAAATATGCCCAGACTAATGACAAAGAGATTTTTCTCTAGGTTTTCTTCTAATAGTTTTAAGTCTGAAGGTCAAGTCTTTAATCCATTTTGAGTTGATTTTTCTATAAGTTTGAAAGAAAATTTTCATTTATTCTTCTATTTTGTTACTGATGTCATACTTTACCTGTTTTTGTATTGCATATCTATTAACAAATTATTGTTTTAATTCATTTTTAATTGGAGGCTAATTGCATCACAATATTGTGTTGGTTTCTGCTGTACAACAATGTGAATCAGCTATAAGTATACACATACCTCTCCCTCTTGAGCCTCCCTCCTAGCCCCTATCCTACCCCTCTAGTTCATCACAGAGCACCGGGCTGAGCTCCCTGTGTTATACAGCAGTTTCCCACTAGTTATCTGCTTGTTTCTTTATTTGTTTTAAACAGTGTTGTCTTTTAACTTTCTAAAACTAGAGTTAAAAGTGATTCATGTACCATTTATGTAAAAGTGATTTATATACCATTGCAATATTACAGTATTTTGAATTTGACTGCATAACTTTACCAGTGTTTTATATTTTCAGATGCTATGTTACTAATTAATATCCTTTCATTTCAACTTGAAAAACTTCATTTAACATTTCTTATAAAGCAGGTTTAGTGGTTATGAGTCAGGTTTTAGGTCTGTAACCTCTTTCTTTTTCATTTTTGGAGTTTAGTTTTGCCAGATATAAGATACTTGGTGGGCAGTTATTTTTCTTTCAGTAGTTTGAGTATATCATCCAAGTCTCTTCTCACCTACCAAGTTTCTTCTGAGAAATACATTGATAGGTTTATGAGGGTATTCTTGAATATGGATTTCTCTTTTTTCTTGATTCTTTCAGAATTCTCTCTTTTCTTTACTATGAAATATTTAAGAAAAATTAATGCCACCTGATGTGAAGAGCTGACTCATTTGTAAAAACCTTGATGCTGGTAAAGACTGAGAGCTGGAGGAGAAGGGACGACAGAGGATGAGATGGTTGGATGGCATCACCAACTCAATGGACATGGATTTGAGTAGACTCTGGAAACTGGTGATGGACAGGGAGGCCTGGCGTGCTGTGGCTCATGGGGTCGCAAAGATTCGGTCACAACTGAGTGACTGGACTGAACTGAACTGAATGCCAAACTTTCTCAAATTCTTTCAAAAAAGAAGGGAAGAGGAAACTTTCAAGCTCATTTTATGAAGCCAGCATGACCCTAATGCCAAAACCATAGAAGAAATGAAATCTAATACAAAAACCACAAGAAAAGAAATTTATAAGCCAATATGTCAGCCACAAAAAGACAAATATTGCATGACTCCACCTAAATCGAGTATCTGCAATAGTCAAATTCATAGAATAAAAATGTGAAGTGAGGATTGTCAAGGGCCAGGCTGATGGTCAAATAGGAAATGATTAACGAAGGGGCATGAAGTTTCAGTTAAGCAAGAGAAATAAATTACAGAGATTTTCTGTAAAACATTGTATCTATAATAAACAACATTGCATTGTACACCTACACTTTTATTATATCACACATAAGTGTTCTTAGCACAATACAATGAAATTATTAAATTATAGTTTGTTCAAATTTCACATGACCATTTTCTTTCTCCAGGGAAACCTTCACTCAAAATTTTTCATCAGCTTAATACTCAGTATTGCTACTATGAACCCATGTCTTCAAAAAAAGTAGAGATGAAAAGTGAGAGTTCATTCCCCCCATAATTTATCAATTAGTACTTTTTTCCATTTCCTGTTTTTACTTTTTACTGATGTTACTCACTGAGAACAAAAGATTATTTACTACCTAATATTCCTTCTAATAGAGGGTAATTAATTCTAAACTTCTGCAATAAGAGGTAAAATAAACTTTACTTAATTTGTATAGTGGTTTAAAAAGCAAATTCTCTGAGCACATTTTAGACAAAATGCATATTTCCTCCACTTAAAAATTCCAGAAATTCAGAAGTATATAATTAATGGAATTCATTATCAAATATGGTTCATGTATGTCTATTTTTTAATAGAGAACAACTTGTAGCATGAATAATTTGGAAGCAATAGCGTTTAAGTGCAAATGGAAACAACTTTGCTGACTTTAGTTGGAATGAGAAAAAATAAGGCACAATGATGTAAATTTAAGTCATACAGCATATAAGGAACATGTTGTTTCAAGGACAGCAAAACAACAAGGAACAAGGCAACATGGATAAAAGATCCAAAAGACTAGTGCACAGTGAAAAACGGCCAATGGAACTTACCATTTTCTACTACTACTGCATCTGAAAAACAGAGAGAAATATTAATTTATTTAGTTGATTATTCAATCAGAATAATCAAAGGTTGTTATCAGTGTCACATTTTCTGAAAAAAATATGGATGGGATTTTACTCAAACCCAGANAAAAGACTATGTGCACAGGGTAGAATGGCCAATGGAACTTACCATTTTCTTCTACTACTGCATCTGAAAAACAGTGAGAAATATTAATTTATTTAGTTGATTATTCAATCAGAATAATCAAAGGTTGTTGTCAGTGTCATATTTTCTGAAAATAGTGTGGGTGGGATTTTACTCAAACCCAGAGTCAGGGGACTAATTGAAAATGACCTTCTCTGATGGCTTTTATAGATATTTTCAGGGGAATGTAATGATTCTCAAGATGATTGGGAAAACAAACCTTAAAGAGGAAATATGCACTCCTCTCTCTTACTACAGATTTGTTACAGCATGTGTTGTCACCTATATTTTGTTTTATGTGTACATTCTATGAAGAATTGAAAAAAAAGTGTGTTCTACAGTTCTGTATAGAGTGCTTTATAAATGTCAAGTTGAGGGTCTTATTTAGATCTTCTATCAATAAATCCTATTGTTTCCTGTCTATTGAAACAGGAATATTGGTGTATTGAAGCATTATTCTATGAAGTTTGCGCTTCATGTATTTGATGCTTTTTGTTGTAAAGTTTACATTTGTTGTGAATTTAGATTATTATATTTTGATAAATTAACTGTTTCCTCATGAATTAATGTCCATTTCTACTCAAAATATTCTACTTTAGTTATTAGTATGAAAAGCTTTATTTTAGTGTGTATTTTTATTTATTTATTTTTAATTTTCTTAGTAACAGCATCATTTTTATTAAAATTTCCCAGTGGTTCCAGCACCTTCTACCCAGCTTCAACAATAATCTCACTAATCTTTTCCATATGATTCCCTGAGGCATGCTTTCCCCCTGAGTTTGGTCCTTTCATCTGTAAACATTCTTATCAGAAAGACTTCTTTTCAACATAATTGCCATGCCACCTGCATTCTCACAAAATTCTCAGTGAGTCCTCAAAATCGTCTAAGATCTGGTCTGCAATGAGATTCCCTAGGTCATCTTAGAATCCACTCACTGCATGTGATTGCTGGGTTCTCTTTTGTTCTATGGAAGCTCCTTCCCTTGTTGCTTGTTTTTGTTTTTTCTTTAAGATTTTATTTTAAAAATATTCACTAGCCATTTTTTTCTTTAAAAAATTATTTATTTATTTATTTATTTTTAAATTTTTATTTTTAATTTATTTTACTTTACAACACGGTATTGGTTTTGCCATACATTGACATGAATCCGCCATGCCTGTACATGAGTTCCCAACCCCTCCCACCTCCCACCCCATATCATCTCTCTGGATTATCCTCATGCACCAGCCTCAAGCATCCTGTATTCTGTATTGAACATAGACTGGTGATTCATTTCTTACATGATAGTATACATGTTTCAATGCCATTCTCCCAAATCATCCCACCCTCTCCCTCTCCCACAGAGTCCAAAAGTCCATTCTATACATCTGTGTCTCTTTTGCTGTCTCGNAATGAATCAGAACATGGAGTAAACCTGAAAGCAGAAATGTGGTATGACATGTTGGAAACTAAGTAGGAGAAAGAGATAGTAAAAGGCAAAAGAAACATAATGAGAGAGTGAAAACAAGGGAAGAAAATCTCCCTAATTTGCACAGGCAAATTAGCAGAGTGCTTGAAGAACAAACATTATCAGGTGTTTGCAAAAGTTGATCTGAAAAATAAAACGGAAAGTGCCATATTAATGATGTGGAAAAAAACATAGATTAAAATCTTAAAATCTGCTTGCACAAGGGTAAAGGTGGCATGTTGAGGGTTAAGAAGAAGAAATTAACAACCACTGATTTTTCTGTTTTCAATAACATTAATGTCCACTGTGTTACAATAACATAGCCTTATATTCCACTATGGATGGATTAGTAAGTAGTATGACTTTATAAATCCCCAAATAGCCTCAACTGTCTTATACCTCTTTCTTATTCTTTCTTACTCTATCATTTCTGCTTAACCTTTCCTTTGACATGATTTTTCCCTTTCCTCAGTACTTTAAATCTTTTGCCATTTTCCATATAAAAACAGAAACTTGGTAATTTGTGTCTTTTCATTTTTTTTTAATATTCACCAGTCTGGCTAGAGGTTGATCAACTGCATTGTTTTTTCAAAGAACAAACTTGGTTTTATTAATTTTCTCTACTGTTTTTCTGCTTTTAATATCATTGATTTCTCATGTTATATTTATTATTTATCTTTTCTGAATTGCTTTGGGTTTGTTTTGCTCATTTCAAAACTTTCTTAATCTGTAGTATTAGATAATTCATTGAGATATTCTTCATTTTGAATATAAGCATATAATTTAATAAAATTTTCCCTAAGCAATGTTTCAACTTCTCCCACAAATATTGATATAATACTTTTTTATTTTCAAATACATTTTTACTTCTCAGTTATTTCCTCCTTACCTCCTATTCTGTTTAGCAATGTGTTTATTAAATCCAAATACTGTGAGGNATAAGCATATAATTTAATAAAATTTTCCCTAAGCAATGTTTCAACTTCTCCCACAAATATTGATATAATACTTTTTTATTTTCAAATACATTTTTACTTCTCAGTTATTTCCTCCTTACCTCCTATTCTGTTTAGCAATGTGTTTATTAAATCCAAATACTGTGAGGGAGAGTAATCCATTTATCTTTCTGTTATTGATTTATAATTAAATATATTTATGGTCATAGAACATAATTTCTATTACTACAGATTTGTTACAGCATGTGGATTTTGTTTTAGGTGTACATTCTATGAAGAATTGAAAAAAAAGTGTGTTCTACACTTCTATGTAGAGTGCTTTATAAATGTCAATTTGAGGGTCTTATTTAAATCTTCTATCAATAAATCCTATTGTTTTCTGTCTAGTGAAAGAGGAATATTGGTGTATTGAAGCATTATTCTATGAAGTTTTTGCTTCATGTATTTGATGCTTTTTGTTGTAAAGTTTATATTTGTTGTGAATTTAGATTATGGTATTTTGATGAATTAACTGTTTCCTCATGAATTAATGTCCATTTCTACTCAAAATATTCTACTGTAGTTATTAGTATAAAAAAGCTTTATTTTAGTGTTTATACTGCATATCTTTTTATAATTTGTTTACTATTCATATTTTTTATTTAATTAATATTTTTATGTGAATTTTTAACAGTGTGTTAAAAATCTGGTATAACAGTCTCTGCCATTTTAATTGTCATATTTAGTTCATTTTGATTTAATATAGCTATTTATATGGCTGGACTTAGGTTTACTACTTTATATTTGGTTTATGTTTGTCCCTTATTTTCTCCTTTTCCCCATTTTTACTTTTAAATAAATTATTCCAGTACATTTTAGCATTCCATTTAAATTGGATTATTAGCCTTTGGCCATGTCTCTTTATATTCTATTTCATATATGAGTGTTCCGGAAATTTTAAAGAGTGTATACCTAAGCTTTCACATTCTGCTCAGAATAAATATTCTACCATTTCAAGTAAAATGTAGAACTCTTACATCCATATATGCACTTTTATTTTCCTTTTTTTGCATGCATCACCTCTACACATATTGAGAACCACACAATGTTAAAATTATTTCATTCAATAGTCATATGTATTTTTGAAAATTTAAAATTGGAAGGGGGGTGGTCCTGAGATGGCAGAGGAATAGGACAAGGAGACCACTTTCTCCCCTACAAATTCACCGAAAGATCATTTGAAAGCTGAGCAAATTCCACAAAACAACTTCTCAATGCTGGCAGAGGACACCAGGGACCCAGAAAGTCAGCCCATTGTCTTCGAAAGGAGGTAGGACAAAATATAAAAGATAAAAAGATAGGCAAAAGAGTTAGGAATGGAGATCCAGCTCAGAAAAGTGAAAATGAAAGTTGCTCAGTCATGTCCGACTCTTTGTGACCCCATGGGCTATTCTCTTGCCCATGGAATTCTCCAGGCCAGAATACTGGAGAGGGTAGCCTTTCCCTGCTGCAGGGGATCTTCCCAAGCCAGGGATTGAACCCAGGTCTCCCACATGGCAGGCAGATTCTTTACCAGCTGAGCTACAAGGAGAGTCTTAAAAGAGGAGAAGTTTACAAACATCAGGAAACCCTCCCACCGGCGGGTCTGTTCAGAGTTTTGAAATCACAGCGGACAACATAACTGGGAGGAAAAATAAATAAATAAGTAAATAAATAAACCTCACAGATTATGTGCCTAATGGCAACTCCCAGTTTAGAAGAAACCTAGACGTTTGCATCCATCACCAGCAAGCGGGGGCTGAACAGAGAGGTGCAGGTTACATTCCTTAGGGCAGGGACTGGGCCTAAATGCCCTGAGGGCAATCTGAGGGGGCTAACATGAAATAGCAATCCAAACTGTGGGATAGCCAGAGAGAGAGAGAAAAAAGAGAGAGAGAGAACTTTCCCTTGAAAAGCTCGAACCTAAGGCACTGCCAGGCCGCTCACAGAACAAAAGACTGAGGGAATCCCAGAGGAGAGCTAGACCGGCCCATCCTCCGCCGGAGGCAGAGAGGCAGGTGACTATAGCCAGAGCCAGCAGGCAAAGGGCAATCTCAGCCCCAGAGACAGCATCATTTACCAAACTGCCAGCAGGGTCCTAGCTGCTAACCAAGTCTTCTTGGGATCTTGGACGGTTGACATCCCCCGGGAGGGTCACAGCCAGAGATCATCTGCCCAGAGGAGACACATGGCACACCTGAGACAGTGCTCCCAATGTGCACTCAGGAAACTGAGTGGCTGGGAGGAGGAGGTGGTAAGACCTACTGCTCCACCTGGGGAGAGTTCGCTTGCCAAGCACCTGGTCTCCTGAGCTGCTCGGACCTGGGAAGGCCACAAAACATAGGCCCAATCGAGTCTACACCTTTGTGGAGTACCCAAGAACCTGNTGTGCACTCAGGAAACTGAGTGGCTGGGAGGAGGAGGTGGTAAGACCTACTGCTCCACCTGGGGAGAGTGCGCTTGCCAAGCACCTGGTCTCCTGAGCTGCTCGGACCTGGGAAGACCACAAAACGTAGGCCCAATCGAATCTGCACCTTTATGGAGTACCCAAGAACCTGAACCTGAGCGGCTTAGACCTGGGAAGTACACACAACCCAGGGCCTGCTTTAGACAGTTATCCTGCAGAACAACCTGGAGCCTGAGCAGTGCAGACTGGGAAAGCACACGCACCATGAGTGGGGCCAAACCTAGTGTGGCCAAGACACTGCGAGCACACTGCGAGCACTCCCCACACACGCCAGTGATATTTGCAGTGTTCCTCCTTCCCCACAGCACAACTGAACAAATGAGCCTAAAAAAAGTGTCCACTACCGCCCCCTTGTGTCAGGATGGAAATTAGACACTGAAGAGACAGAGGAAGCCAAAATAAACAGAGGGAACTGCTTTGAAGTGATAGGTACAACAGATTAAAACCCTGTAGTTATTACCGACTACATTGGAAGGGGCCTATAGACCTTGAGAAGTAAAAGCTGGAACAAGGAACTATCTGAAACTGAACTGACCCCACACTACCCTGAACAGCTCCAGAGAAATTCCTAGATATAATTTTACTATTATCATTAAACAAATTCTTAAGTCCTTTATTACTCCTTCAATTTTCATTTTTATAACCTTGCAAAAAAGAAAAGATTGTACTTTTAAAGTAAATTTCATATATATATTTTATAATTTTTTGATTTTGTTTCTTTTTTATTAATGTATTTTTGAGAGTCTAACCTCTACTCTAGATTTTTAATCTTTGCTTTTTGGTACTTATTATCAATTTTGTACCTTTAAGAATGCAATCTTTGGTACCCATTTTTACTTAGGAGTGTGATTACTGGCTTGATTGCCCTCTCTCCCTTTGACTCTCCCTTTTCCCTCCTAAGTCATCTCTATCTCTTCCCTCCCCTTTCTCTTCTCTACCCAAATCTGTGATTCTCCTTGGGTATTCCAGGCTGTGGAGAACACTTAGGAAACTGATTACTGGCTAGATCTGTCTCTCTCCTTTTGACCCCTGCTCTTCTCCTCCTGGTCACCTCTATCTACTTCCTCCCTCTTCTCTTCTGTATGTAACTCTGTGAGCCTCTCTGGGTGTTCCAGCCTGTGGAGAGCACATCGGGATTTGATTACTGGCTAGATTGCTCTCTCTCCTTTTGATTCCCCCTCTTCTCCTCCTGGTCACCTGTATCTCCCTCCTTCCTCTTCTCCATGTAACTCAACGAACCTTTCTTGGTGTCCTTCAATGTGGAGACTACTTTCTCAATTAACCTAGATATTTTATCATTGGCGCTTTATGGATGGAGAAGTCTTGAGGCTACTGTAAGAATAAGACTGAAAACCAGAGGCAGGAGGCTTAAAACTCAAACCTGAGAACACCAGAGAACTCCTGACTCCAGGGAACGTTAATCGATAAGAGCTCATCAAAACCCTCCATACCTACACTGAAACCAAACTCCACCCAAGAGCCAAGAAGTTCCAGAGCAAGACATACCATGCAAATTCTCGAGAAATGCAGGAACATACCCCTGAGCCTTAATATATAGGCTGCCCAAAGTCACACCAAACCCATAGACATCTCAGAACTCACTACTGGACACTTCATTGCACTCCAGAGAGAAGAAATCCAGCTCCACCCACCAAGAAACCAATGCAAGCTTTCCTAACCAGGAAACCTTGACAAGCCACTCGTCCAACCCCACCCACAGGGAGGAACCCCAAACAGCCAGAATATAGGAAGGCCACCCCAAACAAAGCAATCTGAACAAGATGAAAAGGCAGAGAAATACTCAGCAGGTAAAGNCAATGCAAGCTTTCCTAACCAGGAAACCTTGACAAGCCACTCGTCCAACCCCACCCACAGGGAGGAACCTCCGCAATTAAGAGGAACTGCAAACAGCCAGAATACAGGAAGGCCACCCCAAACAAAGCAATCTGAACAAGATGAAAAGGCAGAGATATACTCAGCAGGTAAAGAAACATGATAAATGCCCATCAAATCAAACGAAAGAGGAGGGGATAGGGAGTCTGCCTGAAAAAGAATTAGAATAATGATTGTAAAAGTGATCCAGAATCTTGAAAACGAAATGGAGTTACAGATAAATAGCCTGGAAAGAAGGACTGAGAAGATGCAAGAAATGTTTAACAAGGACCTAGAAGAAATAAAAAAAGAGTCAATCAATAATTAATAATACAATAAATGATATCAAAAACACCCTGGAGGGAACCAACGATAGAATAACTGAAGCAGACGATAGGATAAGTGAGGTAGAAGATAGAATGGTGGAAATAAATGAAGCAGAGAAAAAGAGAGAGAGAGAGAGAGAGAGAGAGAAAGAAGAATGAAAAGAAACGAGGATTACCTCAGAGACCCAAACGCCCCAACATTTGAAACATAGGGGTCCCAGAAGAAGAAGACAAAAAGAAAGATCATGAGAAAATAATTGAGGTAATAGTTGAAAACTTCCCTAAAATGGGGAAGGAATAGCCACCCAAGTCCAAGAAACCCAGAGAGTCCCAAACAGGATGAACCTAAGGTGAAACACCCTAAGACGCATATTAATCAAATTAATGAAGATCAAACACAAAGAACAAATATTAAAAGCAGCCAGGGAAAAACAACAAATAACACACAAGGGGATTCCCATAAGGATAACAGCTGATCTTTCAATAGAAACTCTTCAGGCCAGGAGGGAATGGCAGGACATACTTAAAGTGATGAAACAGAAAAATCTACAACCCAGATTACTGTACCCAGCAAGGATCTCATTCAAATAAGAAGGAGAAACCAAAAGCTTTCCAGACAAGCAAAAGCCGAGAGAATTCAGCACCACCGAACCAGCTCTTCAAAAATGCTCAAGGATCTTCTCTAGACAGCAAACACAAAAATGGTGTATAAACTCTAACCCCAAACAACAAAGTAAATGGCAATGGGATCATACTTATCAATAATTACCTTAAATGTAAATGGGTTGAATGGCCAAACCATAAGACAAAGCTTGGCTGAATGGACACCAAAACAAGACCCATATATATGCTGTCTACAAGAGATCCACCTCCAAACAAGGGACACATACTGACTGAGAATGAAGGGCTGGAAAAAGATATTTCACACAAATGGAGACCAAAAGAAAGCAGGAGTAGCAATACTCACATCAGATAAAACAGACTTTGAAATAAAGTCTGTGTAAAGAGAAAAAGAAGGAGACTACAAAATGATCAAAGGATCAATTGAAGAAGAAGATATAACAATTATAAATATTTATGCACCCAACATAGGAGCACCACAATGTGTAAGGCAAATGCTGACAAGTATGAAAGGGGAAATTAACAGTCACACAATAATAGTGGGAGGCTTTAATATCTCACTCACACCCATGGATAGATCAACGAACCAAAAAATTAACAAGGAAATACAAACTTTAAATGATACAATGGGCCAGTTAGACCTAATTGATATCTATAGGACATTCTACCCCAAAACAATGAATTTCACCTTTTCTCAAGTGCACACGGAACCTTCTCCAGGATAGATCACAACCTGGGCCATAAATCTAGCCTTGGTAAATTCAAAAATATTGAAATCATTCCAAGCATCTTTTCTGATAACAATACAGTAAGATTAGATATCAACTACAGGAAAAAAAAAAAACTACTAAAGATTCCAACATATGGAGGATAAACAACATGCTTCTAAATAACCAACAAATCATAGAAATAAAAAAAAAGAAATCAAAATATTCATAGAAATGAATGAAAATGAAAAGACAACAATCCAAAACCCATGGACTCAGTAACAGCAGTGCGAAGGGGAAGGTTCATAGCAATACAAGCTTACCTCAAGAAACAAGAAAAAGTTCAAATAAATAACCTAACTCTACACCTAAACCTTGGATTAAAGCTCAACATTCAGAAAACTAAGATCA
>SJYA01010129.1:0-13840 GCA_006410615.1 Neotragus moschatus
GGCAACCCACTCCAGTACTCTTGCATGGAGAATCCCACGGATGGAGGAGCCTGGTGGGGAACAGTCCACAGGGTTGCACAGAGTCGGTTTATATTTAAGATCCATTTTGAATTGAATTTCTGTATGGTATGAGGTATAGGTCGAGTTTCACTTCTTTTGCATATAGAGATCCATTAAAAAAAAAATACTTCTTGGTCACACCACACACCATGTGGGATCTTGGTTCCTGATCTAGGATCAGACCCACGCCCTCTGGAATGGAAGCACAGTCTTGACCACTGGACCACCAAGGAAGTCCTTCTGACTGTTAAAGTACCCTTTGTTGAAAAGGATATCCTTTCTCCATTGAGTTGCTTTTGCATCTTTGTTTCAAATCAGTTGACCGTATTTATATGGGTTTATTTCTGGTCTGCCATCTGTTCCATTGATTTGTGTGTCTCCTTTACCAATACCATGCTGCCTTGAATACTGTACTTTTATATAGTGAGTCTTATAGCAGAGTGGTGTAAGTTATCCAGCTTCAACCTGGCTGTTGTGGCCTCATTTGCCTTTATGCTGTACATTTGTCCGTGTCAGTATGAACTCATAGATCATTATTACTTCATGATTTATGGATTATTATTTTATTATGATCATTTATTTTGCTCAGATTATTGCAGATTCGATCTGTGGAACATAGATTCCATCATTCTTTGAGCACTCTGCTAGCGCTTGGGATTCCCCGGTGACTCAGCAGTAAAGAATTTTCCTGCAGTGCGGGAGATGCAGGAGACACAGATTGGATCCCTGGGTGGCGAAGAGGAGGAAATAACAACACACTCCAGTATTCTTGCAAGGAAAATCCCATGGACAAAGGAGCCTGGCGGGCTAAGGTCCGTGGGGTTGCAAGAATCACACACTGAAGTGACTGAGCATGCGTGCTACCTCCTGGCAGAACAGAATATTCCAGGTTCTCTTACACTTTTCCTGTCCTAGCCCTCCTAGGCCTGGAGTCAACCATTATCCTGTGGAGATCTAGTTTCTTTTATTGTAGAATGATATCTAGAGACCAAGGTCTGACAGCTAAATGTGCTCATTTTCTTACCAGGTTGTCATTGTGTCTAGAGTCTTGAGGTGGACAAACAGGGATCAGTAATGTATTTATGTGTGCACACATATGTACGTCTGTGAACACTAAAACCGTTTGGTTCTTAACAGTAAGCACCTGTTTCTGTCCAGCACCTCAGAATCCTTTCTCACCTCCCCTTCTGTGTCTATAACGCTTTCACTCAGCAGGATTCTTCTGAGATTCGTTCATACTGTGTGCCTGAATAGTTCATTCCTTTTTATTGCTGAGGTTTATTCCTTTAAATGGATATACGGCAATTTTAGGAAATTTGCTGGGCTTTCCCCCAAAGTGATAGTACCATTTCACACTTTTGCCAGCAGCTTAGGAGAGTTCTGATTTCTCTACATTATGGCCCGACTGTGAGCATCGTTGGTCTTTTTAACTTTATACTCTGTAGTAGGTATGTTGTGGCGTCTCATGTGGTTTTGTCTTTCTCTAATGACTGTTGGTTTTTAATGCCTTTCTGTGTGTTTGCTATCCGTTTCTTTGGTATTTATTAAAATCTTTTGCCCATTTCTTGACAGTTGAGGTTTTTCTTATTGTTCAGTCTTGAGAGAGTTCTCTGTATATTCTGGATACAAGTCTCTATCAGATATGTGGTTTATAATTATTTTCTCTTAGTCTTTGGCTTGGCTTTTATTCCTTTAGTAGTATTTGAAAATAAGTTGTTTCCTTTGATGAATCTAATTTATAAACTTCTTTCTTTTATGGATTGTGCTTTTGGATGTTTATCTAATAAGATCTCTCTAAGCCTAAAATCAAAAATATTTTTTACAAGTTTTATAATTGGGGGTTTATATTTAGTCTTGAACAAATTTTTGTATATGGAGTAAGACTAGATCTATTAATTTTTCTAAATATGACTGTCCATTTCAGGCATCATTTGTTTAAAAGATTATTTTTCTCCATTGAATTTTACCTTTGCACCTTTGTGGAAAATCTGTTGATCCTATATGAGGGGTTCTGTTTTTGAACTCCATTCTATTCCATTTCTTTCTCTATGTGCCAGTACCACACTGTCTTGATTACCAAATCTTCAAAATTAGTTCAGTTCAGACAGTATATGTTTTCCAGCTTTGCTTTTTTTCAAAGTAGTTGTGGCTATTTTAGATTCTTTACATTCCTGCCGGAATTTTAGAATGTTTGTCAATTCCTACAAAAAAGTATACTGGGATTTTGATGGAGTTGTGTTGAATCTATAGAGCACTTTGGGGAGAGTGCTATCTTAATAATATTTGAGTTTTTTGATCCATATACATGATATATCTTTTTATTTACTTACATCTTTAGTTTTAGTTTCTCTGAAATATTTAGCAGTTTTCAGTGTATGTCTTCAATCTGACGTGTTAGTCACTCATTCGTGTCCAACCCTTTGTGATCCCCTGGACTGTAGCCCATCAGGCTCTTTTGTCCATGGATTTCTCCAGTCAAGGGTTGCCATTCCCTTCTCCAGGGGATCTTCCCCATCCAGGAATCAAACCCTAGTTTTCTGCATTGCAGGAAGATTCTTTACCATCTGAGTCACAAGGGAAGCCCAAAGTGAAAGTGAAGTCACTCAGTCGTGTCAGACTCTTGCAACCCCATGGACTGTAACTTGCCAGGCTCCTCTGTCTAGGGGATTTTCCAGGCAAGAATACTAGAGTGCGTTGCCATTTCCTTTTCCAGGGGATCTTCTCGACTCAGGGATCAAAACCTGGTCTTCTGCACTGTAGGCAGACTCTTTATCGTCTGAGTCACCAGGGAAGCCCATGTCTATCACATCTACCAACTAAATAGGGGTATTCTTTGATTTTGATTTTTGATTACATACATATATAGAAATTGAGTGAAACAACTTGTTTCCTGCAACTTTGCCAAAACTCGTTCCTTCTAACAACTTTTTGTCGGTACAGTAGATTTTCTACACAGGTGATCATGTCATCTGTGAATAAAAACAGTTTTAATTCTACTTTCTCAATGTGGATTCTGTTATCTCTGTTTTGACTTTGGATTTTTATTTGAAACACCGAAAGCCTGTATTCCATGTCTGGTCCATCCGCACACGAGTATTTGTTGACTTTATTTTTACTTTTAGATTTTGTGTAGCCTCAACATTGTTCTAAAAGTCAGAAACATTTAAAAACCATATAAAAATGTGACTTAAAAGCAGTTACTCCCATCTTTTATCATACTCCTGTGTCCCTGTTCATTACATCCTGTTCCTACCCAGCAGGTAAATTCCACCTTCAGTCTTGCCTTGTTCATAGTCTTGCCTTCCCACCATTCCATCAGTTTTCTTTAAAGTAGCTGCCCCACAGATTTTAGCAAAAATGCAGAAATTCATTAAAATCTAGAATACGTTGTTATACAAAGTTATATAAAAGATAAGATCAAGAGATCTGGCAATTTCATAAAAGGAATTCTTAAACAAGACTTCATAAATTTTATAAAAGTATATTTATATTGGTGTGTGTGTTTAAGTTGAATTTTTTTCTGGAAGTAGATTGCAAAACTTTAATCATGTTTCAGAGGAATTTATTTAAAGAAAAAAAGGTCAAGTAAGAGAATGTTTTTAGAGTGAATGAGTTTGGATCTAAATCAGTCTAAAGACCGATCAGTGAGCCTCTTGTCTCTTGAGTCTTTTGTACCTTTTGAAGATAACATCTTAATTGTCTCTATTGTAATTTTTGACTGTTGTTTGTGGTCAGTCCAGTTGTACCTGTCATTTGTATACCTTTTGACCTACTGTTTTGTATAACAGATTTTTAAGAATTTGAATGCACTTCACACATTTCCTTTCAATTTAAATCTTTTTAAATGTTGGTTATTCTTTCTAAAAGGCTTCCCTGGTGGTTCAGTCAGTAAAGAACCTACCTGCAGTGCTGGAAACATGGCTTTAATCCCTGGGTTGGGAAGATCCCGTTTAGGAGAGCATGGCAACCCACTCAAGTATTCTTGCCTGAAGAATCCACATGGACAGAAGAGCCTGGTGGGCTACAGTCCATGGGGTCGCAAAGAGTCGGACACTGAGCAACGAAACACATACATAATGTTCTTGCCTAAAGTTGTTAAAAGAATTTTTGAATTCCTGCTGTCAAATCACTAAAATACCCAGTACGCTAATGGCAGTGAAGGGTAAGGTTATTCAAAGCGCACGTGAAAAATTCATAGTTGAAAAGAATCCTTGAACAGCTTGCCACATGCAGCTTCCCGTGCGGCATCAGCTTCCATTCTGTGTCCCCGTCTGGGCGCAGAGCATCTTAGTCCGCGGTGACTAACCCTCAGCCAGGTCTGCCTCCCAGTGGCTGAGTGACCTGTTTGTCTCCTCACCTCGCAAATGAGAATAGTAGTCACACCTACCTCATATGTGCCTGTTACATAAATAAAAGTTTAGGTAGAAAAAGACTTGGAAGCAGAAATGTTTCAGCAAACGTCAGGACTCCCCCCGCACCCGCCCATGTTAAATGCACAGGTTCCATTGGGGCAGATTTCAGTAGACTGGGTGATATCATCACCTTCTGAGGTTTAAAACAGACCAGAGTGGTGGTGGTAGTTGACACTATCTATGTCTGCTAAATTTTTAATAAGAATTTTCTTTTTTTATTTCTCCCAAGCCAAACTAGCAAAACGCAGTCAAGAACGAGACAATCTTGGAATGCTGGTCTGGTCACCTAATCAGAACCTATCAGAAGCAAAATGTAAGTTTTAAAGTACTTCTATCTTCCATCTTTCTTATTTACTGCAAACTTTTAGAGTTACCTTTGTAGCTAAAAGTCTCTAGATACATTACATTTATTTTACATTTTTTAAGTAAGTAAGTTGAAGAATCTGAAAATATATTCTTCGCTGTATTCTGTCATAATGATTTAAAGATTCTTAAAGTGTGGTTTCATAAGTTACTTTATATGTAAAATATGGAAGTAGCTAGTATGCTGAAGTAACTAGGAGGAAAGATTCAGAGTGGAAAGAAAATGCTAATTCAATGTATAACTCCTTCAGCTGGGAATTTATAGATCTATAAAGATGAAGAGTTGAACAGATTCCTTAGTGGAAGGATTACAGAGGGCACATGCGTTTACTGAAAACAGGTTTCATGATGTACGATTCGGCCTGGCCAGAGGCAGAGCTTGGCCCTTTTGTTTACATTTTGGGAGCATGAATATTCTGAGGTACTTCGGGATTTCTTTTAAGGGGTGGGGATCCTAGAGTGAGATTAATTGTATTTCCCAACTTTGCCTTTTCACTTTTTCTATCCCCTCTGCTCAGATGATCAGGCAAGAATAATTTGATATATTGCCATAAGTCTTTGCTGTTTTCAAAGTTTTTGTTTTTGTCATAGCTTTAAAGACAGAAAAAACTCTAAATTCCCCTCTTTGAGAATTACTCAGTGTGTGTGGGGGTTGTCCTGGGTGGAATTTATGGGGATTTGTGAACTCGGAAATCACATGCCCTTTTTTGGGGGGGAGGGGCGGTTTATGTATGTTTTCCTGGAGAAAACTGGGGTTTTCAAGGGCTCTTTGAAAGAAATCGGATAAGAATCAGTGCTCTAAAATGTGTTAGGGCTTAGAAAGCATCAGTGGTAAATGTTGGTCAGGAAACTTGAATTGTGAATGAAGGCTGTGCTCTCAGGCTTCGACCGGAATTTCCCAGGTTGTGCTTTACAAGTCGGTGTCAGCAGGTTTCCTCCATCATGTAAGAGTCAGAGGTGATGTGCATTGAATGTGCACCTCTTGTACAGGTAACACGCATGTTTGTACATTTAAGATGCAGAGAGCTCATATGGTAAGGAAACGTTTAATTTTGACCAAAAAGGATCTTTTTTTTAAAAAAAAAATAGAGTACCCTCTGTGGAGCACAGGAAATTCAACTACTCTTAGTAATAATAAATTTAACAAGAATAAAGTAATCTCAAATCTAATCTGATTTTTAGAGTATCTTAATTTTGCCTCCATCAGGCTACTGCTTGATGAGCTTATTATGGAAAAAGGAAGAGCAGAAGGAAGTGTACTGGCGTTTCTGATGCCCCTACTGTGCTGGGGAAGGAAGTCCTTTTTCGTAATTCCTGTTAGCTTTATCCCTTTGATCATTTGCTCAAACATGTTGCTTCTAACAGAGCTGAAAATCTGTATCCATGTAATTTTTAAGCTTTGTTTTCTGACCTCTGCTGAGTTGGTTTGCTCCCCTCTGGGTCTCAGGTGCTCAGTTTTCCTGCCACCTTTGCTGTCCCCGTCCAAGCTAACTCTGCCTGGTGGCCTCCAGGGTTTCCTGTTCCTTCAGTTTTGGAGTCTTTTTTCATCTCTGTTGCACAGCTGGGTATATTCTATTTAATCACAGTGCCCCTCTTAAATTATGATGCCCAGAACTAAACATTAAAAATGTTGAGCATTTGTTGAGCATTGGACTAAAATGCTCTTCCATATTCTTGTATCAGTCAGTCTTTACTGTAACGGAAGAGGACGTTTTGTCCCCATGTTACAGGTGGCATGCCACGATTTAAAGAGGTTGTGAACACAGAGCATCAGTAGTGGCGCTGGGAGTGTCTGTGTTGCTGATCTTCACCCTAGCTTGTGCTCCCAGTGTGTCCCTCAGGTCACATGCATCAAGTCTCATTCCCCTCTTCATTTCAGTTGCTTCCTGCTGTTATTCCACTGAAGATTGTGTATACTAACTCTTGCTGTTATTGTATTACCTTTGAAAATCCTGGGAGTCAGAATTTAATTTTAATATTAGCTTGTTTTTCCTAGACTTAGACGTAAAGAACAGAATATGAACAGTAATGGATTTTTAAACAGTGGTATTGCCTAAAGTAAATTTGCAGCTTTAATGTAAGTCCTGATACTGTTGATTAAAACTTTAACTCTTAAACTAATCTAAAAGTAACATTTATATATTATTGAAAGTTCAGAAGACACAGAAGAGTATGAAGAAGAAACAGTTCACCTTACCTGTTACTTCATTACCCAGAGATGATTATTGGTAAACGTTTTAGGATGTTTTCCCAGGCCCTTTTCTTCCCCTGTGCATGCTTTTGTAAGTGAGGTGATGAAATTTCTTTGTATATGAGTGCATAGCATCTTCCTGAACAGTGACTTGCATTTGTCACCTTGTGTTCTGAACCCCTGGTGAACATTTAAAATAATGTTGAATATTGTATCATATGAATGTATTGGTGTATTTAACCATTCTCTTAAAAATGTAGATTGTTTCTAATTTGTTGCTATTGTAGAAGAAGGTGATGGTGAAGAACTGAATCACAGAGCTTTGTTCTCTTTTGTTGCCATTGTGTTTTTAGTATTTTGTAAGATACATCCTTAGGAGTGGAATTGTGGATCCCTGAGAGTTTGCTTAACTGCCCAAGTGTGAGGATGTGAGTGTGATCCGTGGTGTCAGTTGGGTTCCACTTGCGGAGCTTTGGGGATCACACTCTTTGAGTAGTCGTCTAATTGTAACTAAAATGTAACTGTAGTGTCAGTGGGGACAAATACACATAATTTATTCTCTTTACCATCTGTCATTTCCCCCTCAGCTTCTCTCCCTCCCAATATATAGACAAAAAAGAAGTCTTTCTCATGTATTTTGAAAGAAAGTGGAAATCTTGATCGTCCAACAGTTGATTCTGATTTTATGTGGAAACAGGAGACTGGGGACGTCTGCTAGGAGTGTAGCAATGTCCCCATGTATGAGGGTGTCTGTAGATCACTGGCTTTCTCTGTGTTTGTTTCTTTCTTTATAAGTAACTGCTTAGAGTACTTCCTCTTAGGGTTACTGCAAGTTTACAAAATTATTTTGTGGTTATAAAAATAAGTGCTATTGTAGAAATTTTGAATAATATAGAATGTATAATGTAGACAGTTAAAGCCCTCTTGTAATTACTATTTACTATATATATATATATAGTTTTCCTAGTATGTTTATACATATTAATAAGTGTATGATTTTTAAATCACATACATGAGCTGTTTAGCAGTTTTCTCTTAACAATATTATCTGGGACTTTGTTCTGTTTAAATATATTTACAGTTATGTAGTTTTATGGGAAATAGATGGGGAAACTGTGGAAACAGTGTCGGACTTTATTTTTTGGGGCTCCAAAATCACTGCAGATGGTGATTGCAGCCATGAAATTAAAAGACGCTTATTCCTTGGAAGGAAAGTTATGACCAATCTAGATAGTATATTGAAAAGCAGATATTACTTTGCCAACAAAGGTCCATCTAGTCAAGGCTATGGTTTCTCCAGTGGTCATGTATGGATGTGAGAGTTGGACTGTGAAAAAAGCTGAGTGCTGAAGAATTGATGCTTTTGAACTGTGGTGTTGCAGAAAGACTCTTGAGAGTCCTTTGGACTGCAAGGAGAGCCAACCAGTCCATCCTAAAGGAGATCAGTCCTGGGTGTTCATTGGAATGACTGATACTGAGGCTGAAACTCCAGTACTTTGGCCACCTCATGCGAAGAGTTGACTGATTGGAAAAGACTCTGGTGCTGGGAGGGATAGGGGGCAGGAGGAGAAGGGGACGACAGAGGATGAGATGGCTGGAGGGCATCACTGACTTGATGGACATGAGTTTGGGTGAACTCCAGGAGTTGGTGATGGACAAGGAGGCCTGGCATGCCGCAGTTCATGGGGTCACGAAGAGTTGGACACGACTGAGCGACTGAACTGAAATGAACTGAAACTAACAAGTATGGTACACCATAATTTAGTCTTTTCTTTTTATATTTATATTTTTAAAAAAGCACATTTCTCCAAAAGTATCTTAGTTAGAGTTATGTTGAATTTGTGTTTATTCAGTGAGAATTGATTTCCTTCACATTTTTATTGAGCTGTCTTGTATGCCTGGTAGGTACCAGGAGGGAGGGATTCAGGAAGTTTATATTCTGATGCACAAAAAGGGGGGCAAGGAAATGTAAACAGGTCATTTATATGTATTTCCTTTAGTCCAACTGCTTCCTTTTAGTTGCAAAAACCTGGGATCTGGAGAAGTTAAGTCAAATGTTTAGGGTCCCTCAGCTAGTTAGTAGCCAAGGTTGGTCTGGATTTCTGGTTTGAGCTCTTATCACACAGGTCTCCCTTGGTGTGCTGATTTAATAAACCAAAAAGTTTAAAGTATTACTGATATTACACAGTTGCTCTTGGGTGTGTCGAAGTAAAACTTCCTTAAGGAAGGATGCAACCTCTGGAGTATGCCTAGAAAATGTGCAGAGACACATTTCATGTAGAGGAAATGTGGATAAGTCCAAGTAGCATAGATGAGAACAGTGGTATTTGGGTATTATTATAAACATTATTGTAGCAAATTACATGATTAAATGATGACATGATATTTAGGGGGCAAAGGCACAAATGATGGTTCGGTCCCATAATGGAATCTGAACATCGGACAGTGAGGAAAACTGGAAATCCACCTCTCCAAAGACAGCCACGCTGGAAGGTTGGAATTTGCTGGCCGAACGTTAAAGGAAAAAATTAACGCTTTTAACAGGGTAGACATATAGAACTTAAAATCATGTCAAATTAGGGATTTTAAAGTAAGCTTTAGCTTTTAGGGGGTGAGAACTCTCCTTGGACCTGCATATAAAAAGTTATTTCTGCATTAAGTCATATGACTTCAGTACACATTTTCAAAATTATATTATGAGTGAAAGTTTCACAGGTATGTAGTAAATGCCTAAACTTTCATAGAAATATATAGTAAGTGTGTCGGGGTCTCTATTCACAACTTTCTAGATGACTGTAAATTGGAGTCAGAAGACCTGACAGTTGCCACTAGGCACCCTGGGGTCTGAGCCCACCTCTGCCCTCTGGATGCAGCCAGAGCCCGCTCCCCTTGTCCGCATCCCTCTTGCCGAGTTCACATGGTGCTGTCCCCTCCCCTACCCCTGGGAATGGCTGCAGTGTCCTGGGGGGCCCCTTCTTGACCAAACTGTAGAGACCATGCTGTCTGATCTTCCTTTCCTTTGTTCCACCTGTTTGTAACCCCTCAGCTGGAGGCTTGAAAGGAAATTCTTTTACATGATTGAAATTCACAACTCACAAATTTAGAAACTTCATTTTACAGTAACATAAAAAGCACATTTCTCCTCATTTTTGTGGTTCTGATATTGGCATAATTGTTGAAATGTCAAAACCTTAAAATTTTGTGCTCATTAAGGTGGTTTCTGTCACATTAAAATGAGAACTGTTCTTTACACATCAGTGTTACTCTCTAATTCACTGATTCATCATAGTCACCTGGAGATCATTATAAAAACAAACCCATAACATCAAGAGTATATTGGATTCTTCCCTTGATCTGAGTGTATTCATTTCTTGAAAATGAACCTAGCTGTATCCTTACATATGTGCTCTTCTCTACACTCATCATACTTTACTAGGAGCTCTATGTATGCATAAAGTATACATATACATCGTTGCACACACATACATGTTCATAAACATGAACACACATACATATGTATACACATACATTACGAAACAAGGTGGAACCTGAGTCAGTATTCTAAAGATGTTTATCAGACAGTTCTTATCAGTCAGGCTTGGGAACTGCTGAACTAGGACACAGCTCTGGTGGTGTTCAGGGACTGAGTCGGTGCCTCTGAGTATTTATGTGTATGTATATTTTTGTACAGAGAATTTATAAAAATACTTCTTATTTGACAAGTGATGAAATGGACTCAGCTGCAAGTTCCCGATAGAAACTTAAGGCTCTTACTCATCGTCCAGGGCTGTTTGCACTGCAGTTCACTGTGAGATTATAGGTGAATCAAGGGTTCGTCTTTCTCTCCCTCTTTTAATGTCAGGAAAGGTTGCCTTTAATTGAGGAAGATGCAGACCTTGTGAGCGTGGTTCCTTCCTCAGCTTGTGTGCACAGAGCAGCTCCCGAGAGCAGACAGGACAGGCTTGAGGGCACAGCTGCCTTGAGGCCGCGGCTGTCAGGTGCTGACGTGCTGTGATGGGGTGNTCTTTCTCTCCCTCTTTTAATGTCAGGAAAGGTTGCCTTTAATTGAGGAAGATGCAGACCTTGTGAGCGTGGTTCCTTCCTCAGCTTGTGTGCACAGAGCAGCTCCCGAGAGCAGACAGGACAGGCTTGAGGGCACAGCTGCCTTGAGGCCGCGGCTGTCAGGTGCTGACGTGCTGTGATGGGGTGCAGGCAGCTAGCAGGCAAGTTGCCACTGTGTGCATCTTACTCCTTGCTGCAGACTTGGGCCATGTGTAAGGAGAAGGATGGTTATTTTGATTAGTCACAACTAAATGTCCTTCATTCCAGTGATGATCAGTTCCTACAACAGAGAATATGCATATGGCTTTCTGGAAAATATACCAGTGTATGAGGACTAGAGTAAACAGGGAGGAGTGCACTTATCTTTTTATTGGAAAAAATTTAATGCAACACACAAGCAAGTTTAAATCTAACAGTTAAATGGTTAGCCCTGGAAGGCATGATGGTAAAGGAGGGCCCTGCGGCACTGAGGCGGGGGAGGACGTGTCCAGAGTCGTATCTGCCGATTCTGGGTGGACCAGGTAGGAGCAGATGTTCGAGGGTGAATGCCACTTGTGTGTGGCTTAGTGAGGTGCTCTTGTTTCCTGTTTCACTTGATGAGATTGTCTCTGAGATTGGGCTGCATTTGTAGTGTTACTTTGGTGCAGAGGGTGGGGGGAACTTTTTCTCTAAAGTGGGCCTTTAACAAAACTACATTAAGAAATGGCATTGTCATAAAGGAAGCATATTTTATCCCTGACGAGGAGGGACTGGTGCCTTCATCATAGCCTGGCTGAGTGTCAGCCCACTACTCCCACCTCGAGATATCACAGGGATCATTGAAATGTTGTAGTGATGTCTGTGCCCACCAGGTGGCGCAACTGCTTTACCTAACTGATTCAAGCTCATTTTTATTCTCAGTGAGTTACGGTGATGATTCATTTCTTATTTTAATAGCTCAAGGAGATGCCACAATATTTGTTATCATATTCTTGAAGAAAACTTTAGCATGCTGTTTTTGAGTTATGAGAGAGAAAGTGGTACCGTATTTCCTTTGCAGCACCTGAAGCTGTAGTAAATATAATGATAAAAACTTTACAGCTGTCCTAAGGCTGTGGGTTTGTCCTCAGGAAAGGTGTCAGCCTCTTGCTCTGTGTAGACTGTGCAGAATCACAAGTATTCCAAGCCACTGCAGTGTCTGGGGAGGGAAGGGTGAGTTAAGGTCACTGGGGCAGTTTTCTTCTGCATTCTTCCCAGTTTTGCAGTCAAGTTTGAGATTCTTACTAATGGTACCGGGAGCGTTTAGATCATCAGGTTAGAACACGAATATGGAGACCTGTGAAGCTTTGCTCAAGGCAGTCATCTGTCTGTTAGCTTCTGTCTCCGTCACTTCCTTCGTCAACCACAGTTTTGTTTTCTTGACTCCATTCAAACGGAATAGACTGTGTTGCTGCCTTGCTTAGCATTCTCTGCCGTGGAGCTGTCCTTATCTGAAGTGAGCTTCTCCTGTCTCCCTTACTCAGGAGAGGATTGCTAACCGAGGTTTAACTCGATGGGTCCTGGGGCCAGACACGCGGGGTGCATTGATACAAGAGTCCTGTCTCTGCCTTTGCCAGCTGTGTGACCCTGGCCAAGTGATCTAGCCTCTTTGCACCTCAGTGTCTTCGTTTGTGGATGGAGTGATAGTAGAGAGCTCTGGTAAAGAGCTTAGAACAGTGACCCGCTTGTAGCAGACTCTCAGACGTTAGTGACTTTTGTTCATCAGTACAGCTCCACGGGGTCGCAAAGAGTCAGCCACGACTGAAGGACCGAACTGAGCTGAACAGCTGTGGAATCTTCCGGAAGTTTCTCTCGAGTGGCCGTCAGCAGCGTCACTGCCTTCTCAGGCTGTCCTGCGACTGCACTTGCTGCTGTCCGCGTTTATGTTCTCTTCTGCCACCTGTGTGTTGATTCAAGGCACTGCAGGAAACCGTTTTTCTTTTGTACTTGGCCTGCTGTTTAATACAGTGTTCTGTACGTAGTGAGGGTAGTTCAGNGCGTCACTGCCTTCTCAGGCTGTCCTGCGACTGCACTTGCTGCTGTCCGCGTTTATGTTCTCTTCTGCCACCTGTGTGTTGATTCAAGGCACTGCAGGAAACCGTTTTTCTTTTGTACTTGGCCTGCTGTTTAATACAGTGTTCTGTACGTAGTGAGGGTAGTTCAGTAAATGTTTGACTAAGCTCTGTTAAACTTTGTACATTTTCTTGATGAATCTCACACACATTCTGCCTTTAAATGGTGTCACCCCCTGAACAACTCGTTCAGTTGTCCTGTGCATAATGATGAGTTGTTGTCGAAAAAGGCATGGCTTGTGTAGTCTGTATAGTTCTTTAGAGGATCAGAGTGATGCGTCCATCACGATTTAAGATTAGCCCATTCTTCCTGGCTGTTTCTGTAGGAGCTTTCAGGTTTCTAAAACCTGCATTATGCAATGATAGGATCGTTTTTAAAGCAGAGTACACTTAGCCCCGTGTCTGAGTCTCCTACTTCTGATGATAGATTAGAGTGTCCGCTAAGCTGCACAAGGCAAGTCTGCCTGTAGCTCGCCCATGACCCTGGGCCTTTCCCTAAGCCCCGTGGACTTTGCTCGTCAACCTGATCACACTCAGCCAGCCACTCTGCCTGCAGTGGCTGTTTGCCCCAGATTGGGATGAACTCTGGTTAACCTTTAATCTTCTAGAGACAAAGTCAAGATTATTGTTACCAGATAATAGAAAGTGCTGGGAATGTCCCG
>SJYA01010130.1:3562-14013 GCA_006410615.1 Neotragus moschatus
AACAATCCTCCATGAATATATGGTTGTACCATTTAGCTTTCATAAAAATGTTCAAGTTACATTCTCAGGCAAAAAGCTGGAACTCAGCTATCTGTGTTTCCATCCCAAATGAAATATCTGGGTTAACTTTTTAGTGCCTGCCTACATAGCAGAAAGACTTTTCAGAGAAACAAGAGAATTTCTAAAATATATACTGCTGTCCGACTTAAGTCGTATCCGACTCTGTGCGACCCCATAGACGCCAGCCCACCAGACTCCCCCGTCCCCAGGATTCTCCAGGAAAGAACACTGGACTGGGTTGCCATTTCCTTCTCCAAAGCATGAAAGTGAAAAGTGAACGTGAAGTCGCTCAGTCGTGTCCGACTCTTAGCCATCCCATGGACTGCAGCCCACCAGGCTCCTCTATCCATGGGATTTTCCAGGTGAGAGTACTGGAGTGGGGTGCCATTGCCTTCTCCAATATATACTGAATAAGTTGGAAGTATACGGTTTCTCCTTCCCTGAGCCAGAATAGCTATGGGCACTTAAGTACTTAATACGCCATTCCATTTACACAGCCAGTGATTCCGTTACAAAGGGTGGTCCTATAGGGCTCTCAAAGCATTTACATTGCCTACCTGTTATCATGTCTAGTTTAGCCACTGTCCAATCAGATAGCCGTGTACATTTTAACTTTATTTCTCTGTAGTTACTACTTTTTAGTAGCTCCTTTTTTTTTTAGTAGCTTTCCATGGATTCTTTTTTTTCAAAGCTCAAGTAAAATACGTGGAGAATAGTTAATTCTACATTCTTTTTCACCAGCTAACAACCTAGTGGAAATATTCTACAGAAATGTACTTATTGCTTGATCCCATTAGTTTGGGGTTCAGTTGTTTGGATTATATCAGATGCACAAAACCAGGTCGTCAATCACAACACACTATCATGGTTGGTCCATGCATCGTACTCTTTTATTTACTTATTATTTTAATAATATTATAAGTTTATGATCCCATTGAACCAATTTAGGAACTAGAACATTGCCAACAGCCTACACTAACCTGCTCTTCCCCATCCCATACTCCTATCTCACCCTCAGAGATAACCACCATCCTAAATTTTATGATTATGTTTATCAAGTTTTGTTTTTTATCTCTTGTGTGTGTTTGTGTGTAATTCACCTAAGCTATATGATATTTGATTTTGCTTGGATGTGTACGTTATATAAAGGGGAATGATACTGTATAGAGTACCTTTGGGAACTTGCATCTTTTACTCCAACTTATGCTATTAAGATTTATCCAGGCTACTGCATGCTATAGTTCATTGACTTTCAAAGCTTTATAATATTCCATCATGTCAGTATATCACAATTTACCCATTCTCCTGTTGATGAGGATTTGGGTAACCTCCAGTTTATTACTACTATATTAAATGTTGCTAAGAGTATTTGTGGACATTACTGCTGGTTTCCAGTAGATAATGTTTCTCTTGGGTAATGGTGATGCAGGCAGGGAAGTGGGAAGGGGAAAACCTGCTAAGAGGAGAGAGATGGTCTGGGCATGAGGTAGGAATAGGACCAGGTAGGTCTAAGTAACTGGTGACTAAGTCAGGCACAGGATGAAGAGACAGAGAAGTCACAGGGACGAGAGGCAGAACAGAAGGAAGGGAGGGAAGCAGAAGCTGAACTAAGGCAGAGGGAGAAGTATGATAAAGAGGAGGTTGAGCAGGAAAGAGACAGGGCAGCTTTTCCTGCAAAGTTCTCAGATGAAATGCTGGGTTCAGTGTTCTGCATTCTTTCTTTGCTGGATTCCATTATGACTTAGATTCCATTAAAAGAGAGTCCAAGATTCTATGACATTTTGTCTTGGAAGTTAACTTTGACATTTGGAGAGTATAGCTTTCTTATAAATTAAGAAACAAAGGTCCAAAAGGACTAGCCAAAGGTAGGTAACAATCGGGGCACAGTTTGGAGATAACACAATTCAGAGCTCATAAAAAATAATCCCAGAATGACCAGGCAATGGATCAAAGTGCAGCTCTCTCAAGGGTGTAGAGAGGGCTCCTCTTGAAATTAGGGACACCCTAGATAGAGGCAATAAAGAATGACCACCCTTTATCCATGAAAGGCACTTTATATTCCTGTCTTTAAAAAACTGAGACTTCAAAACCATAAATATATTATGCCTTCCTCTATATATATCCTTTCCAAAATCTACAGTTTCTCTCTAGAATATTTGATCGTCTTTCATTGGATTAATTCCTAGGTCATGTTTTTTGATGATACTGTAAAGATCAGTAAAACTGATAAACTTCCAGCAAGACTAACAGTAAAAGAGAAAAAAAGAACATAAATACTTATATCAAAAGTAAAAGAGAGGCTAATACTATAGGTCTCCCAAACAGTAATGTGCTTCCCTGGTGACTCAGTAAAGAATCTACCCGTAATGCAGGAGACCTGGGATCAATCCCTGGATCAGGAAGATCCTCTGGAGAAGGGAATGGCAATCCACTCCAGTATTCTTGCCTAGAGAATCCCATAGACAGAGGAGCTTGGTGGGCTATAGTCCATAGGGTCACAAATACTCAGACACAACTGACTAACACTTTCACAAACATTGAAAATATAACAAAGCTATACTACAAAAAAAATCTATGTATATAAATTTGTCATCTTGGATAAAATAAACCAATTCCTCAAAAATCATAAACTATCAAAACTCACTCAAGAAGAAGAGAGCAATTTAAACACTCATATAATTAAATAAAATGATTATATAGTTTTAAAACTTGCCTAAAAATGGTTTCTCTAGCAAATTCTAAAAAACATTTAAAGAAATAATGCCAATCTACATAGCCTTTCTACAGAAAACAGAGGAGGAAGTAATGCTTCCCAATTCATTTTATGAGACAACATTAACCTGACATCAAAACCAGATAACAGTACAAGAAAGTAAAACTATAGACCAATGCACCTCATGACTTGTGTAAAAATCCACAAAGTATTAGCAAATTGAATCAGGCAATAGTTAAAACTAATACCATATAATCAAATGGGGTTTATACCAGGAATGCAACTCTGGTTAAATATTCTCAAATTAATCAATGCAATCCAACATATTAAATGATTTTTAAAAATAAAAATCATATTATTATATCAATGGGTACAGAAAAAACACTTGACAAAATTCAATATTAATACATGATTTAAAAACTGAGCAAATTAGGAACAGAAGGAAATTTCTTCAACTTGATAAAGGGCATCCACAAAATCTATAGCTAACATTGTACCTAATGGAGAGAGACTAAATGCATTTCCTCTAGTATCACTATTCTTAGTACAATAAGGAAAATAAATAAAATGCATATCAATTAGAAAAGAAGAAATTAAATGATCCTTGTTTGCTAACACGCTGTCTATGTATAAAATGGCAAATAATCTAAAAACAAATAATCACAAAAAATTTCGTACTACTAATCTGTAAGTTTAATATTATAAAATAAAAAGACAACACACAAGAATCAACATTTGTATATATTGAAAGTGAAAGTGAAGTTGCTAAGTCGTGTCCGACTCTTTGCGACCCCATGGACTGTAGACTACCAGAGTTCTCTGTCCATGGAACTTTCCAGGCAAGAATACTGAAGTGGGTTGCTATTTCTTTCTCCAGGAGATCTTCCTGACCCAGGGATTGAACCCGGGTCTCCCACATTGTGGACAGATGCTTTACCGATTGGAAACTGAAATCCTACCCCCCCAAAAATTAACATCAATTAAAACACCTCCAGAACATGAGACACTTTAAACACAAACCCAATAAAATATGTACAGGATATTTATGCTGAAAATGACAAAATTTGATGAAAAGAAAAATCAACAAAGACCTAAATAAGTGGAAAGACATAGTGCTCTCATGGATTCAAAGACTCAATACAATTTAGATGTTAATTCTCCTCTACATAATAAATTTAGTGCAATCTCTTTAGAAATTTTGTAGGTATTGACAAATTGATTCTAAATCTTATTTGGAAAGGGGAAAAAAGGAGCAAAAAATATTTTGAAAAAAGAACAAAGTTGGAAGACTCACACAACCCAAATATTAAAAGTACTGTAACACTGTAGTAATCAAGATTGTCAAAAGGGAAAACAAATAGATCAATGGAATAGAACAGACAGGCCAGAATTAGATCCAAACACATAAACTGATTTTTAGCAAAGGTGAAAATGCTATGTAATGGAGAAAATAGTCTTTTTGAGAAAACAAAATGGTGCTGTATTAGCTATTTGTACACCCAGGTTCCTAACAGCATTATTCACAGTACCCAAAGAGTGATGCAACCAAAGTGATCATCAACAGAAAAATGGATAAGCAAATTTGGTATACACATATATTATTCAGCCTTAAAAATGAAGAAAAGTCTGGCATATGCTACAATACAGATGAACTTTGAGGGTATTATGCTAAACACGTCAGACAAAAAGACACATACTATATAATTACACTTATATAAGATATCTACAGTAGTCAAAAGCAGGAAAAAAAAGAGTATTAAAAAGCAGAGACATTACTTTGCCAACAAAGGTCCATCTAGCAAAAGCTATGGTTTTTCCTGTAGTGATGTATGGCTGTGAGAGTTGGACCATAAAGAAAGCTGAGAGCCGAAGAATTGATGTTTTTGAACTGTAGTGTTCGAGAAGACTCTTGAGAGCCCCTTGGACTGCAAAGAGATCCAATCAGTTCAGCCTAAAGGAAATCAGTCCTGAATATTCATTGGAAAGACTTATGTTGAAGTTGAAACTCCAATACTTTGGCCACCTGATGCAAAGAACTGACTCACTGGAAAAAGCCCCTGATGCTGGGAAAGATGGAAGGTGGGAGGAGAAGGAGACGACAGAGGATGAGATGGTTGGATGGCATCACTAACTCAATGGAATGAGTTTGAGTAAATTCCGGGAGTTGGTGATGGATAGGGAGGGTGGCGTGCTGCAGTCCATGAGGTCACAAAGAGTCGGACATGACTGAACAAGTGAACTCAAAGCAGTAGTCAAATTGATGGAAATAGTAGAATGGTGGTTAGCAGGGGCTGGAAGAGAGAAAAATGGGGAAATGTTCTTTACTGGGTATAGAATTTCAGATTTATAAGATGAAAACATTCTAGAGATTGGTTATACACAATATGAAAATATTGAACACTACTAGAAATGGTAATGCTTCCTTGGCTCAGTGACAAAGAATCCACTTGCCAATGCAGGAAACAAGGGTTTGATCCCTGGGTCAGGAAGATCCCTTGGAGAAAGAAATGGCAATTCACTCCAGTATTGTCATGGACAGAAGAGCCTGGCAGACTATAGTCGATAGGGTGGCAAGAGTCAAACATGACTTACCAACTAAACCACCACCAGAAATGTTAAAATAAAAAATTTTATGTTATGATTTTTTACCACTATTAGACTAGTGGTTTTCTGGAGCAGAGTTAGCGATAACAGAGATTAACAGTAAATGTGAATGAAAAATTCTCTTGGAGTAATGAAAATGTTCCAAAATATTCATAGCAATTGTTGTAGAACTTGGTAAATTTATTTTTAAATCATGCCTGATTTGTAAACTTTAAAAGGGTTAATTATATGCAAAATATGTTTCCATAAAGTTCTTACTAAAATAAATAATTCAGGAACACTATTAATAAGCAATATATGCTTTATAATAAATTATCCTTAGATATGATACCAAAAGCATGATTTATAATAGAAAAAAGGACAAAATGGACTTTATTATATTTACCACCTCCCAGAGTAATGGAAATAAAAGCAAAAACAAACAAATGGGACCTAATTAAACTTAAAAGCTTTTGCACAATGAAGGAAAATATAAGCAAGGTGAAAAGACAGCCTTCAGAATGGGAGAAAATAATAGCAAACAAAGCAATGGACAAAGAATTAATCTCAATGTTATACAAGCAGCTCATGCAGCTCAATTCCAGAAAAATAAACTACCCAATCAAAAAATGGACCAAAGAACTAAACAGACGTTTCTCCACAGAAGACATACAGATGGCTAACAAACACATGAAAAGATGCTCAACATCACTCATTATCAGAGAAATGCAAATTAAAACCACAATAAGGTACCATCTCATGCTGGTCAAAATGGCTGCCATCCAAAAGTCTACAAGCAATAAGTGCTGGAGATGGTGTGGAGAAAAGGGAACCTTTTTACACTGTTGGTGGGAATACAGACTAGTACAGCCACTATGGAGAATAGTGTGGAGACTCCTTAAAAAACTGGAAATAGAACCCTCATAAGACCCAGTAATCCCACTGCTGGGTATACACACCGAGGAAACCTGAATTGAAAGAGACACATGTACCCCAATGTTCATCACAGCACTGTTTATAATAGCCAGGACATGGAAGTAGCCTAGATGTCCATCAGCAAATGAATGGATATGAAAGCTGTGATACATATACACAATGGAATATGATTCAGCTATTAAAAAGAATACATTATCAGTTCTAATGAGGCAGATGAAACTGTAGGCTATTATACGGAGTGAAGTAAGCCAGAAAGAAAAACACCACCACAGTATATTAACACATATATATGGAATTTAGAAAGAGGGTAACAATGACCCTATGTGCGAAACAGCAAAAGAGACACAGATGTAAAGAACAGACTTTTGGACTCTGTGGGAGAAGGCGAGGGTGGGATGATTTGAGAGAATAGCATTGAAACATGTATATTACCATACGTAAAACAGATCACCAGTCCAGGTTTGATGCATGAGACAGGGCATTCAGGGCCGGTGCACTGGGATGACCCTGAGGGATGGGACGGGGAGGGACGTGGGAGAGGTGTTCAGGATGCAGGACACATGGCTGATTCATGTCAATGTATGGCAAAAATCACTACAATATTGTAAAATAATTAGCCTCCAATTAAAGTTTATTGATTTTTTAAAAAAGAAAAAGAAAAGCTACAAACATGAAGATGTATGCAAATCACACAGCCAACAAGACATGTTCACAATGTATAAAGAACTCTCAAAGCTCAACTGTAAGAAAACAAATAATCCAATTTTAAAACATACAAAGAACCTGACCATATACAAATGGAAAAAAATAGATGTTAAATATCATTAGCCATTAGGGAAATGCAAATTGAAACAATGACAAGATACCATCACATACCTATTGTAACACCTAAATAAAAAAGCAACAATACCAAGAGTTGATGAGGATGCAAGAAACTACAACTCTCATATACTGCTCATGGTGATCATATATACTGGCAAATGATTTGGCCATTTGTTACAAAATTAACCATAAAGTTTATCATAATGATATAGCAATCTCATCCCTGGGTATTTAAAGAAAATTGGTATTCATACTAAACTCCCCACAGAATATTTCTTGAGATTCTGTTCGTAACTGCCCAAAACTGGAAGCAATCCAAATGACCATTAACAAGTCAATGGATAAACAAACTGTGGTAAATCCATATAATGGACTACTACTAGGCAATAATAAAGAATGAACATATCACAACACGGATCAATCTCCAGAGAACTGCTGAGTGAAAGAAGCCAGTCTTAAAAAGGTTATATACTGTATGTATGTTCCAAACTGTGGAAAATCCTTAAAGAGATGAGAATACCAGACCACCTTACCCCCGGCTCCTGAGAAACCTGTATGCAGTTCAAGAAGCAACAGTTAGAACCATACATGGAAAAATGGACTGGTTCCAAAGTGAGAAAGAGTACATCAAGGATGTATACTGTCACCCTGCCTATTTAATTTCTTTGCAGAGTACATCTTGCCAAATTCTGGGCTGCATAAACCACAAGCTGGAATCAAGATTTCTGGGAGAAATATCAATAATCTCACATATGCAGATGACACCACCCTTGTGGCAGAAAGCAAAGAAGACTAAAGAGCCTCTTGATGAAAGTGAAAGAGGAGAGTGAAAAAGTTGGCTTAAAACTCAACATTCAGAAAACTAAGATTATGGCATCTGGTCCCATCACTTCATGGCAAATAAATGGGGAAATAATGCAAACAGTGAGAAACTTTATTTTCTTGAGCTCCAAAACGACTGCAGATGGTGACTGCAACAATGAAATTAAAAGATGCTTGCTCCTTGAAAGAAAAGCTATGACAAACCTAGATAGCATATAAAGGAGCAGAGACATTACTTTGCTGACAAAGGTTTGAATAGTCAAGTCTATGGTTTTTCCAGTGGTCATGTATGGATGTGAGAGTTGGACCATAAAGAAGGCTGAGTGCCAAAGAGTTGATGGTTTTGAACTGTGGTGCTGGAGAAGACTCGTGAGAATCCCTTGGACAGCAAGGAAATCAAACCAGTCAATCCTAAAGGAAATCAACCCTGAATATTCACTGGAAGGGCTAATGCTGAAGCTCCAATACTTTGGCCAACTGATGCAAATAGCCCAACCTTTAGAAAAGCCCCTGTTGCTGGGAAAGATTGAAGGTGGGAGGAGAAGGGGACGACAGAGGATAAGATGGCTGGATGGCATCACTGACTCAATGGATATGAGTTTGAGCAAGCTCCAGGAGATAGTAAAGGATAGGGAAGCCTGGTGTGCTGCAGTCTGTGGGGTCACAGAGAGTCTGACATGACTGAATGACTGAACAACAACAATTGTATGATTCCATGAATAGGACGTTCTGGAAAAGAACTATAGTGATAGAAAACTGATCAGTTGTTTACACAGCGAATAGAGGTTAGAAGTGAGTAGAGGGTTTAACTCAAATGGAACAGCACAAGGCAGCTTTCAAGGGAGAGGGAACTATTCTATATCTTCACTGTGGTGGTAGTTTTGTGATTCTACGTGTGTGTTGCTGCTACTGCTAAGTCACTTCAGTCATGTCCGACTCTGTGCGACCCCATAGATGGCAGCCCACCAGGCTCCCCCGTCCCTGGGATTCTCCAGGCAAGAACACTGGAGTGGGTTGCCATTTCCTTCTCCAGTGCATGAAAGTGAAAAGTGAAAGTGAAGTCACTCAGTCATGTCCAACCCTCAGTGACCCCATGGACTACAGCCTACCAGTCTCCTCTGTCCATGGGATTTTCCAGGCAAGAGTACTGGAGTGGGGTGCCATTGCCTTCTATGTACACCAAATAAGACAACTTCATGGTATAATTTATTTTTAATTTCAGTAAGAATTTATTGAGTGCCTGTTACACATAAGATTTTGTTTCACATACTTGGGACACATCAGAGGATAAAACAACAGTCCCTGCCCTCATGGAGCTTACAGTCTAACATTTACGAGCATTTCACCTGGATACAGTCACCGTGGGCAAGTCACTGGGCCTCTGTCCTCAGCCACCTGATCCAAGAGTAAGGAAGCCCAGCTCAGACATGGGTAACTGACCAGCTGTGCTGGAGATGCCAAACAGGGCACCTACCCCAGCCCACCATCCAGACAGTCTACAAGCCTGGAAGCTGGCTTTTAATAATAAAGTACAGGAGGAGAGGGCACAGGGACTGGAGCCGGTAGTCTGCTAGGCTGCTGCCTCGGGGCCTGGGCTGGCTACACGAACCGCTGCTGCTGCTTCTTGGTGGCTGCCCTGCTGGCAAGGCCCTTGGCCTTCTCCATAGCTGCCACTGACATCTCCTTGGCCTTCTCCTTGACTTCCTTGGCTGTTTCAACAAGGGTTTTGGGAGGGGCCTCACCTTGCAGCTTGGCCAAGATGTATTCAAAACCTTTCATAGTCATAGTCACGTTGCTTTTGAACCGTGCAAGACCAAATTCCTGGACATCTCTGGAGACACCAACTAAGCTAGAGGAGACCCAGGTTTCCTGGCAGGTTTCAGTCCAACTGCTGTTATCAGAGTTCACACAGTAAACACATCATTCCTCCACCACCATCAGCTGGGTGTGGCTGATGTTCAAGGTGAAGGTGGCCATGGTCTGGTTTCATAGGTCCACAATAGAATCTTCCAGGATGTACACTGAGTGAGCAACACTGGCAGGAAACAGTCACTCAGCCCAGCAGAGCATCCTGTTTGTAGTGGTCAGGAGTCCTTGGACATGAGCTTCTGGTCAGAGGTCACCTCTCAGTGCACTGTGTCTTCCATCAAGACATGTTTGCTATAGGGATTTGGGACCGCTGCCAGAAAGCAGCAAACACCTGGTCCCAGGAACTCCAGAGCATGCTCTGGCCCAGAAAATACTCCATCATCATCCTGGCCAGGGTGGGCTCAGTGCCGGGGCAGCATTAAGGGTGTGTAGCCCCGGAGGCATGCAGAGGCCAGGCTGGAGCTCAACGCTGGGCCACCAGGCTAGCAGGAACTCAGCTGCTATAGCACTGCACCCAACCAGCCACCGCCACTGCTGCCATGAAGGATAACTTTTATTTTTATTTATTTATTTTTTTTCGTTTCTTAAAATATTTTATTTTATTTATATTTGCCTTACTCCTACTTCTCAACTATCTGTTTTAACT
>SJYA01010132.1:9177-20898 GCA_006410615.1 Neotragus moschatus
GTCTACTGAATTTCAAAGCATCTGTGCGGCCTTCTCTGCTCAAGTTCTCCTTCGTTTAGGTCTGTGCTTGTCTGAAAACTCACCTCAAAAATAAGGAGACAGTTGCATGTAACTGGAAGCTTGCAAACAGAGCGGGCTGCAAGGCAGGTGTTCTAGCAGAGTATCAGTGATACCCAGGCCCTGAGCCCTGCTGCCCACAAGCTGGCTTGTGACCAAGAGTAATGCCCTTCCCTTTCCCATGATTTCGTGATTCCTGTTTTGTTTAGTTCGCTTATCATTTCTTCTTTCCCCAGCAAGTGGAATTTCTGTTTATTCTTTTCCCTCATGTTAATTTGACACTTCAGTGGTTACTTTCTAATTCTGAGCACACAGACTTAAGACTTATATTTGTTTCAACATAAAACCCCACAGGGAAACCTTGCTAGGTAACTGATCCCCCACCAAGGTGAAATTTCACAATGCTTTCTAGAAACCATTCTCTCGCTGCTTTCCATCCACCTCTCCTAAACCATGGTTTGTGCTGACGTGGTTTTAAAAATACTTAGTTTAAGATTATTACTACATTCTTCTATTGGTATGGAGCTTCCATATCCTTAATGACTAGAATAGTACCTAGTTACTAAATATACTACTCTAAAATGAATAAATAAATGAATGCCTTTTTCTGTCCTAATAGGTACATGACATCTTTAGAAATGCATAAATTTTTAATTTCTATATTCCCTGCACCCTAAAGACTCCAGAGTACTCAATAATCCTTAACAGGTGATACATGGGAAGATTAATTATTCTCTCTCTCTCCTTTGTAAGTGACTCTTCTATGTGAAAGCCAGTAAACCTTTTTTTTNAATGCATAAATTTTTAATTTCTATATTCCCTGCACCCTAAAGACTCCAGAGTACTCAATAATCCTTAACAGGTGATACATGGGAAGATTAATTATTCTCTCTCTCCTTTGTAAGTGACTCTTCTATGTGAAAGCCAGTAAACTTTTTTTTTTTATCATTATTCTTCGAATTCACGAATCTAATAGGATAACTGGATCTTTTCAATTTCTTGCTAATAATCTTACCTAGGACTCTGACCTTTTTGATGTACACTCAACCCTTTCCTCAGCTCACTGACTACTTCTTCAATTATTAATTTGCTTTTTTCCTAGTTGTTCTTTTTCCTCCCTCTGGATGTTACTTGGACGAGCTGTATTAGCTCTGTAGTCCATGTCGATTATTTCATTACTGATTTCCTCCTCTCTGCACTTTCCTTTCTCTCATTGGATTCCACCAGATGGTTGATTCCGTTTTCAGAAGGACTGTATCATTTTCCCACTGCCGCTGCAACAAACTACCATAAACTCAGTGACTTGAAGCAGCACAGATGTCTTGCCTTCCCTTCGGAGGTGGGGCAGGACTGCGCCCTCTGCAGACTCCGGGGAGAACTGGCTGTTGGAGATGGCTGGCTCTCCTGGGCTCCGAGGCCTTTCCTGGGGCCACTCCACCCTCTTCTTCTGCGCCACGGCCCCTTCTATGGCTGCCTGCCTCATCGCTCACTCCTCACGCTGCTGTGATGACACAGTGCCTGCCCACCACACCACCCAGGGTAATCGTACTGAAGCAGTGCACAGGCCCTGTCCACATGTAAGGAGACGTGCACACAGGCTCCGGGGGGGGAGGACCTGGACGCTTCCACAAGACCCTGTTCTGTCTATCACAAGGACTACCTCATTTCTCGTCTACTAAATTTTAAAACTTGTCCCCACATTCTAGGCCGTCTTTTTTCCTGCTCTAGTGATACCTTTTTGATAACCTGTACTGCTCTGGAGGGCTGAACACGAATACTCCTTAGTCTTTCCCAATAGCTGACTCCAATCAGAAGCACGTCTCTAGATGCTCACCTCGGCCCTCACGCTCAGCCCTGAGCAAACACCACGTCCAGATCTGCTGCTCTTGCTCTCTCATCCGTCTCTGGGAAAACCGGCCCTCAACCAGTGACAGACATCTGCAGTGCCAGTAACTGCAGTTACTGGGGACTAGGGATGAGCCGGCCAGAAATACCGACTCGGGAGGAGGAAGACTCAGTGCTCTGGCATCTCTCAGGGTACAAACAGCACTCATTTCTTAAAGGGAGAGACTCAAGAGAGGGTTCAGGCCAACGACACAAGGCAGCACGGCATGCTAAGCCCTCCTGGGGAACCAGGAAGCTCCCGTCTTAACCTGGGTTTCTGGAAAAGGGAAGGACCGTCCCGCTGCACTTCCGGTCTCACCACTGCCCATCACTAGAGAGACAGAAATCCAACCCTCTCCCTTTTGTAGAACCTAAGGTCTTGAAAGCACTAAAACATTATACACTATTTCCAGAACTCATGAGTTTTTTTTGCTTCCCAATATACAGTTGATTAGAGAATGGGGATAAAGATAGTAGAGAGGTGTTCAGGTAGTGTGCCCCCAAACTACTACACTGCTACTGCAAATCCAGAGCTGCTGGAGACCAACGCAAAAGACAGACACTTAAGTGACAGAACTAATGGACACTTCTGTATAACAAAGAGATTTACAGTAAGACGGCACAGCATTATAAGATTTTCAAGTATCTTTGAATTTAATAGTCTTAGAAGTAAGAACATTTTACTTTTCATTCCATTTCTTTATAAATTATGTGGTATGCATCTGTAGCTAATGCTCATTTAACTTCTACACCTAATAGATTACAAATACAATCCCAAAGTATGTTTCATCCACTATGATTGTAAAGAAAAGCATAATTCCAGTAACCAGTTCGCTAGAAATAATAACATGATGACTGTTCAGAATTTTGAAAGGGAATCAGATTAGATAGTATTCCTGCTGTTATGTAAAATTAAAAGACATAGATGCCTACTTTGTGGGTGTGATATCTAAAAAGCTCAGTACAGATGTCCAAGAAAATCAAAGTTTTCAAAGGAAAGTAACTAAAGTGATGTTTCTGTAACACTGTTTTTATTTGTTTGATGACACAATGCTAGGCACACAATAGGTAGTTTAATAAACACTGAGTGACCTGCACACTAAAATCAAGATTACATTCTTATTGTCCTTCAAAGAAATTATGGTTTTTCTAAATGACTAGATTTTCATCTGGAATATCACAGTTTTCAAAGACATCACCACCTTTCACTGTATATCTCATTACCTACGTGAGAAAAATAAGCTTGTTTGGGCAGAATATTCCAGTATAAAAGGAAATGATGGCTCTTGTAAGGAATCATGACAAACCGCAAACGAGTACTGGAATGTTCTACAAATTTAAATTATACCAACAAAATCATCAAAATATCCTAAAGAACTGTATTATCATTACTTTATTTCAAAATGAATCTAAAGTGTTCAATGTCAGCATTGTCTAGTCAATAAGTCAAATTGGCAGGCAAAACCTGTTTGGACTAGTCATGAAAAATAAAAAGGGATTCTCCAAGAAAACCACAAAGCAGCTCATTTAAGGTCAATTTAATAGTATTATTCTGTTTTCCTTCCAGCCTCAACATAAGACTTCACTACCTCAAAGGGAATCGTAAGAATATCTATTTGCACTCCCCCTAGGTGATTGGCAGTTCACCACCAATTAGTTCAAAACTACACTGTTACTAGCATGCAATAAAAACAACACCTTTCATCTTTCTTACACAGATAAGAATACCTTCAGAGCCAATAACTTTGATCAAGTGAGTATTTTTGATCCTGCTCCACCCGTCTCTTTGGATTCAGGAAAACTAATAGCTGAAGGCAACTTTTCCCAGCTTTATTCTTAAGCTGAAAAACTAGTGTGGCATTGAAAATATTTTCCTCCCAAGATAACAGAATTTCCCAAAGTCCAGCATTTCAACAATCAGGCTGTCTTCACACCTTTTCTTAATATGTAAGAGAGCCTTAACGGCCACGTATTCATATGTTAAAGGACAGACACTATTTACTGTATAATATATAATGCTGCCTTTCTAAAAACCAATGTAAGTCTCCAAATGATTATGTAAACNAGCATTTCAACAATCAGGCTGTCTTCACACCTTTTCTTAATATGTATCTGCTGCTGCTGCTAAGTTGCTTCAGTCATGTCCGACTCTGTGTGACCCCATAGACAGCAGCCCACCAGGCTCCCCCGTCCCTGGGATTCTCCAGGCAATAACACTGGAGTGGGGTTGCCATTTTCTTCTCCAATGCATGAAAGTGAAAAGTGAAAGTGAAGTCGTTCAGTTGTGTCCTACCCTTAGTGATCCCATGGACTGCAGCCCATCAGGCTCCTCTGTCCATGGGATTTTCCAGGTAAGACTACTGGAGTGGGGTGCTTAATATGTAAGAGAGCCTTAAATGGCCACGTATTCATATATTAAAGGACAGACACTATTTACTGTATAATATATAATGCTGCCTTTCTAAAAANCCTGCCCCACCCGTCTCTTTGGATTCAGGAAAACTAATAGCTGAAGGCAACTTTTCCCAGCTTTATTCTTAAGCTGAAAAACTAGTGTGGCATTGAAAATATTTTCCTCCCAAGATAACAGAATTTCCCAAAGTCCAGCCTTTCAACAATCAGGCTGTCTTCACACCTTTTCTTAATATGTAAGAGAGCCTTAACGGCCACGTATTCATATGTTAAAGGACAGACACTATTTACTGTATAATATATAATGCTGCCTTTCTAAAAACCAATGTAAGTCTCCAAATGATTATGTAAACAACTCAAAGAATATGAAGCAATAAAACAATCTCCCTAAACAAATCAGTATCCTAAACAATCCAGGGTCCTAAACTTAGTTTCTAATGATTACTACTTGAGAATAGATGCCTCTAGTATATATTATTTCATTTAACTTTTAAATTTAGTGTACAGACAAAAGAAAGCTAGTTATAAAATATATTATCTAAGCAATTCTTTAAAATTTTGATTTTATTTAGTACTTTGAACTGACCAAAGTTATCTCTGTCACCAAGAATGTGAGGTCACTCAAATACTTTTCATTATTCCTAGTCACTTAAACAAACGAGTTTGTTGTTAAAACCCAAGACTCCTAATAATTCATGGAATGAACAGTCTCCATCCCCTAAGCAAACACCAATTACTATACATCATAAAGCCACTGGTGATTAGACAGACCCCACAAAGCTTTTGAAAACTGAAGCCTGGACCTGCAATCTCTAAGACATCNTCAAATACTTTTCATTATTCCTCGTCACTTAGACAAACGAGTTTGTTGTTAAAACCCAAGACTCCTAATAATTCATAGAATGAACAGTCTCCATCCCCTAAGCAAACACCAATTACTATACACCATAAAGCCACTGGTGATTAGACAGACCCCACAAAGCTTTTGAAAACTGAAGCCTGGACATGCAATCTCTAAGACATCTACCTGGGCATGAACAAACACTATTACCATCTACAGAGGAGACAGACAAGCCACACGCTCGAAACCTCTACTTCCATTTCTGTTCCCTTTACTTCTGACATATGCACAGAAATATGGCTAGTCACCGAACCAAGTGATATGAGGTCTAACATCCAACACAATTTTGAAACGGCAAAATACTTGCATTATAAAGTGATCACAGGCAACATGCAGAATGTTAAACAGCTTTAGGAACATTACAGGAAGCTGTGCACAACGAAAGCTCCGGCCCTTTGGTCTCCTACTTTAGCTACAAGGCAGTGGTGAACCTCAAGCCAGATAAGGTGCTAAGATGCTTCACGCGTTCCTCCTGGGAACAAACACCACCCTAAGCTGGCTGCGGGGGCACACGCAGCTCGGGTGCATCAAACTCATCTCCTACCTAATCTGGGTCGTCTACACCGAGCACCCTCTCTCGGTTTCAGAGCACGCACACGTGCCTCCCGGATTTTTCCAAAGTAGTCTCCATCTACTGGTGCGGTCTCCCTTCTTCATCTCACTATTTGCGCCACATTTTATTGGCACGGAAGTGATTCTATGGCCCAAGAAGCTGAATAAATTGTGACAAGATGTCTCCTACAGTTTCAGACCCTTGGACCCAAACGTCAGTGTCTTACTAAAAGAAACCATTCAACTGGTTTTACCAGTAGGATTAATATTCTTCTGTTAGCTCCTCAAGTCGAGATATTACTGAATCCTTTCTTCTGTCACAGTACTGCCCCTAAAGGGGTCATCCAGGGTCAACAATCTTTGCTATGCATGTTCGTGAGGAAAGTCAGTATCTGATCAACTTCAGACTGTCTACTACTCCCAGAGTCTGGTAAATCTGAGTTACTCCTACGTCAGTGGTATAACCAACAGAATAACCACTGCAAGACTATAAAGAATGCTGAGGGCAAGTCAAGATGAAAATAGCGCTGAGGACCTGAGATGAGCCCAACACGTCCTTATACCATGGAGGGTGGCATGTGAGAGACCTCACACAGCCAACCACGCTTCCCGTGAGGACGGGAGAGCCTCTGACCAGACGCCGCCACTCTGAGCAAGCACAGGCTGCCTGCTAAACTTGGCTGAGGGATAACCAGCAAGGTTCCAGGACTGCAGGTTACTGAGTTCCACAAAAAAGGAGGCTGTGTGGGAGTTTTCTGCAATCTTTTACTTTTCATAATACAAATATACAGCAAAAATGAAATCAGTGCATCTTCTGTGCTCTTAACAGTAAGTAATTAGTGCAAACCTCAATGGAAAAAGCTTTTAAAAAGATTAGAATGAAGCAGGAAAAGTAATTGCCACCAAAGGTGATATACTAACATTTTATCATGAAGATGAAAATAGTACATAAAAAATGGAATTGAATCATTAAGTTCAAAGGCTATGTTTTAAAGTAAATCACTTAAAAGAACTGTGAAGGTTTTGAACTTAAACAACAAAAAATAATTCCTGTTCATTAGGTAATTCTAAAGTTACCCAGTACACCCATAGGCTACACACACAAAAGCTAATTATTTCAATTAACGCTGCTGTGCGACTTAAACATTTAAACAGGCTAATGTATATATATCTTAATCCTGGGAAGGACTTACAAAAGGTTTTCTGCCAAGATTAATGTAATGGGACTTTCTGTTGGGCTACTCTTCAGGGGTCCTGGAATAGAAATGGGTTGTGACTGCTCCAATTTCATGGCTTAACCACAGAGGGAAAATCGTTTTCTTTCTTTTCCTTCACTAACACCAAACACACGGCCTCCAGCTCCTCCGTCTTGGCTTGCCTCCAGGGGTCTCTACGACGGGCTTTTCTAAACACTGTTCCGTGCGGTGGGTTTTATGCTATCACCAAGTCTCTCATCCTCATTCTTCACATCGCTGGTAAAATGACATATCACTGTGTGTGCTGTCCATCTGTCCACTTACTCCCAGCCCGCCATGTGCCTGGCGGTATCAGAGGATCGGGAAGAAAACCAGCACACGGCCCTGCCTGCTGAGCTCCTGTTCCAGGCAGGGAGAAGGGCTGTATGAGAAATGAGCAGTCCATCAGGGACCAGAAAGTGCTGTGCAAACAAGGCGGGGAAGGAGAAAAGAAGTGCGGGGCGGGGGGAGGGGGGGGGGCTGGCCTGGCAGCACTGGCCGTGGCGCTCACCTGTGGAAAAGCCCGTGAGAAAGGGGCCGGCAGGTAAAGAGCTGAGAGGCAGAGGCAGGGACAGCAAGGCGTCTGCAGGAGCCGGGGCAGCCGGAGCCCGTGAGGGAGGGAGGGCTGCCCCTCAATGCTCTCCTGCTTCGAAGGCCAAGGATGGGTGGAGGGAGCCGACGGGGATCTGCACCGGCTCAGCCAGCAGTGACTGGCCGTTGCTCAGACCGGGGAGGCGGCGGAGCAAGGGGTAAAAAGTGTGGTCAGATGCTGGAGAGGCTTTGAAGCCAGAGGCAAGAACTTTGCAAAGGAATCCACACAGGAATGAAGAGCTGCCAAGGAATTCACCTGGGCACCTGAAGATCGGGTCTGCCACCTGCAGGGACGGCTCCGTGTGAACAGAGGCCGACTCAGCTGATTTCGGACGAGATGTGTTCAGGATGCCTACTGGACAGCCCAGAGGAGTGTGCACTAGACCCCCGGCTCTACAGCGCTGCGGGCCAGCAGCCAGGGCGCCGGAGGGCCGGCCTGGAGGGCGGCACACAGAGAGGCGCGCCAGGACCTCGTGCGGCCCACGTGAGGGAGGGGACGGGAAGACCCAGCCCCGCAGGCTGAGGAGCAGCAGCCCGTCAGGACCAGGAAACCGGGCGGAGCGGCAGCATCCCCAGGAGGACGGAGCCGGGATGGGGGCTGCCGGTCGCGGCCAGCGCGGCGCCAGCACTTCGGTAGCCGCGGAGGCAGGAGTGAGCCGAGCCTCACCTTTGAGCAAGGCTGTGTATGTAAACCGGCCATAACATGTCATTAACGTACCGCCCTGGCTCAAAACTCACACAATTGCTCTTTGGCCTCTAACGGGAGGGAAGGAGCCTTCTGAGAGACTGCTGCGAAGTTGTGATCCTCAGGCGGGGCGATTAGCACTCTCCGCTTCTCTCTCAGGTCCCCTGTCTCTGTGGACACTCCCTTTCCTCACTCCTCTGCCTGTTCTTTCCTTCTGTTGAGAGAGACCACAGTACTTCCCTGTGCTGACGCATGACCCAGCTGCTTCTGGGAGCGGCGGCAGCCCAGCCGGGCTCGGCCTGCAGTCGGGGAGAGGGCCGCGGCCCGCGGCCCCGGGGAGGGCCGGCCGCAGCCTCGCTCCAGCGGCGGGGCGGCCAGGCGCCGCACGCGTGAGCAGGCAAAGCCAGGCGAGGGCCGAGAGCTCTGACACAGCAGCTTGCACCAGCTGAGAGTGGCAGCGAAGGACGTGTGAGAGAAGGGAAGACGTGAGTGGTCGTCTAGAGACTGCTCAGGCAGGCAGAAAGGTCAGGCGGCCACAGGCAGCGGTGAGCGGCCACGCGCGCAGAGGACGCGCAGGGCGGGCTGCGCGAGGCCGCCGTCTCGCCAGGCGTGAGCACAGCACGGGGAGCGCAACGGGGCCTGAGGGCGCACGCGAGGCGCTGGCTGTGGCGGCAGCCTGGCACTAGTGTGACTGCGAAGCCTGGGACGAAGGCAATGCGGGGCAAGCGGCGGTGGCCAGAAGTTATGAGGGTGAACACGCAGCGTGTGTGAGAAGGGTCAGCTCTGAGCGGCTGCGGAAAGTGAGCTGGAGAAGCCAGGGCTGGGCGGCAGGTGCCAGGGTCTCGCCAGCACGAGCGCGTGCGCACGACGAGGCCCTTGCTCACATGTCGGCAGTAAGCAGCTGGGCAGCGATTAGAAGGGAGGGCTCCAGGGGCTTCCCAGAGGGGGGACGCCGGAACCACCGAGGACTGGCCGGGCGGCGGAGAGCGCGCTCGTGAAAGAGCAGACAAGAGCAGACAGCGCGCGTCCTCCCGCACGGTGCGGGCCGAGCCTGGGAGGGGAGGGTGGCTGGAGAGAGGAGACGCGGTCAGTCAGGTCAGGCTCTGCAGCCACAGATTCAGCGTCTGACACAGCAAGGGCAGCCCCAGCAGGCTCCAGGAGGAGTGCCGGCGGGCGGGCGGCAAGCAGGACCCCGCTGGGGGCTGCTGGGGAGCCGAGACTCCAGACGGAGGGGAGGCGGCGCGCTGCGGACCTGCGGGCTCCTCCGCAGGCCAGAAAGAGGCCAAGCAAAAAAGGCACCGTCACTGCTGCCTCTCCAGTGCGGGTCTGCACGGGCTTCCTCCCACTCCGGAGACACACACAACACCTTCCTCCACTTCTTGTCAGGTCCTTCAGCACTGAACACAGCCTTCACGCAGCCTCACCACGTCTCTTCCTCTTCTTCAGTTAACTAGCCCACGACCTCAAGACTCGGGTTCTAAATTCACCTGCACGATGTCTGGTGCTTAGAGAAAGAAGCGTGGTGAACAGAGAAGGGAGGAGAGAGTGGGGCAGGCTGGTAGCAGGCCGGCTTCTCCATAATAGTGCACCAGTTAGCTTTACTTTGTTACTGTCTTTTAAGAAATGACAACACTATTAACAAGCACAAAACCTCTAGCACCATCAAATGTCAAGGAGGAGCAGTGGAGAAGTCACAGGCAGGCAGTGCATCCCAAAGCTGTGCTGGTAACTTTAACGCCAGCATGGAAACCGAGCTCAGGCACACAATGATTACCCCAACAAGTCATTTTATCTTCCAGGGCAAACAGTGTCATTCCCACAGCTAAGTCCCTTTTGACATCAAGTACCATGTTTTATCAGGTCACCACAAAGCTGGGATCAGGGCAAACCATGCCGATGTCCCCAAGCTACACACGGTGCCCGTCAGCCCACAAGCACCAGGAAAGCACAGCCAGTGTGCCCTCAGCAAACACCACCACGAGTTCTGGGGTGGATCACCACTGTAAGCTGTAGTTTTTAAAATCTTTTACTCTATCCTGAAATTCTTTTTAATAGCCCAGAGTAAAAACTTAAACTTCACTATTTAAAAATAATTTAAAATATACGATAACTATTACAACAAGATATATGTGACAGAGTACTATATTAAATATATTCCACGGGATGATTGCCATTACTAACCACCTAGTAGTAAATGAGTGTGCAGTCATGTCTGACTCTGCAACCCTTTGGACTGTCACCCACCAGGCTCCCCTGTCCAAGGGATTTTTCAGGCAAGAATACTGGAGTGGGTTGTCATTTCCTCCTCCAGGGGATCTTCCCCACCCAAGGATCAAACCCACACCTCCTGCGTCTCCTGCATTGCAGGCAGATTCTTTACCCACTGGGCCATCGGGAAAGCTCGTATACTAACCTTCTATGATCTATAGTTTCTTAAATAGCAAGTCACAAAATAGGGTTTTGTTCCATCGTGGCTTCTCTTCCCTCTGCACAACTGAAAAATATACTTACTGAAGCTCATAATCCTTAACTTGTATTAATCAAAATGTCCATTTTGCTTCAGAACCCTCTATATTTCACCTTCAACAGTCCACAGTACTAACCAGCAGCAAAGAGAAAAGCGACAGCTTTATCCCAACATATCCCAACACACAGTCTCACTGGAAAGATTCTTAATGACCACCGACAGTCAGAAGTAGCGCATCGCCTCCCAAAATGGCAGAAAATAAAAGTACACTTATCATTGGCAATCATACCATCCTTTCTTTTTTTAAGTCCTTACTGAATTTGTTACAGTATTGCTTGTTTTACCTTTGGGGTTTTTGCCTGCAGGGCACCTGTAATCTTAGTTCCCCGACCAGGGATCGAACCTGCGTCCCCTGCACTGGAAGGCAAAGGACTGCCAGAAAGTCACCGATCACATTATTCTCAGGCCCCTGCAAGCTATACCGTTACTGTATTAGCTGGCATGTTTTGTTTATTTTGGCTTTGCCTCATTGTACACTACCTTAAACTCCTGGCAAGTGTTTCCTCTTCCATTTCTTTAGCTGTAACGGAGCCACTTTTTATTTGAGGAGCTAAAGATCTAGAGAAAACCTGGAGAGACTTTTTTCCTCTACTGCTGAAGGACAAAGTGAGAAAAGCCTACATTTGGGGGTTTCTTTTGATTAGCCTTATTTCAAATTCTTTAATTTACAGAGCTCTGTATTTTACCCTTCCTAGATCTGAGCCTCCTGATCTGTAAGACAGAAGTAGTATGTACATAAGCTGAGACATAACCCCACACTGCAGGGGGCAGCTAGACATGGATTCTGAATGATCCAGGCGGATTTAGTATACAATGGCATGATTATCTAAGTAAGACAAGTTCATTACAGTATTAACTAATGAAATATCAGAAAGCT
>SJYA01010133.1:0-14009 GCA_006410615.1 Neotragus moschatus
CACTTTATGGCCGAGGACACACGATTCAGCTTGTTGCAGTCCGTCCATCACTCCTTGCGCCTGGCATATGGTGGGACGTCATTAACCCGGGAGACCGGCAGGACCGTGAAAGTGGACCCATATGTGTCGTAGCAAGAAGAAAATTATTTTCCCCATGATTCCGTCGTGGGTTTAAACGTCCGAGTTCTGCCAACCATTCCTTCACGTATTAAATATCATGTTAACACGCTGACGTCTGCACCCTAATTAATGTGGCATTTGGGGTGCGAAAACTTGGGACTGGATGGGTCAGAAATGAACGCCCTGGGTTTGAGCTGGAGAACGCAGAGATGAAATACGAGGGCAGGAGGACCGAAGAGCTCCGGGTACATCTGTCATCGGTGTGTTTAACCAACGCACAGCAACGAGGGAAAGCCCTCGGCCTGTCCGCACAGGGGTCGTCTCTACAGGACCCTGGATACCCGACCCCATCCGGAGCCACTCCAGGCTCCTGCTGCTCAGGAGTGCTTGCATACGCTGGTGGACGTCGCACGCCATTCTTCCGCCACTTAACTTCACACGGGTCTCTATTTCCATTGGCGTTTGTGACGTCCTCATGGTATGATTTTCCAGTGATTCTCCTGACTCTCTTCCTCCTAACTTCAGCGGGCTGTTCTCTCTAACTAAAGGTACATTTCATCAGAAGGGCCCAGCACGGTTAACGGTTTCTTTTCTAAAATATGGTATCCTCTGCAAGCTTCAAGAATTACAACTTAAGTTTGTGAAGACACTTAGGACTTCCTGAGAAAGTTGGCCAAGTATCTCCAAGTATTCAAACTGCCTGAAAGTTTGTTACATGTAAGTTCAGTGTTTCATTTTGGATGTACAATTACATAAAAACAGGAATGGCTGATAGCTTCATGTGATTTGAACAGTGTCTTTTAAATGAAGCTGAAGTCATTCACCTTTATCAGTATTGAGTCTCTCTCTCTATACACACACACACACACACACACACACACACACACACACACATTTGGAGAGAAAACAGGTTATCATATCTATTCATAACAGAAAATCCCACGTCCCTCATTTCTACTTTTCTCCTAGAAGCTACAGGAGATGCAAAGACCGGATTTGAAATGAGTTTGGAAATGACCACCAGGGTGTTCTTGGACAAACACATTTTTTCTTTCTTTCTGCACTAATTTCATGTTCAGAAGCAATATTCCCTTTATCACATAGGACTCATAGACTGGTCTGCCATAAAAAGACAGTTTGGTGTCTGTCAAATCTATGAAACATATCTCAATGTGACTGCATAAGGAGTGTTTTTATGGATTCCGTTTAATCTTCTTTGTGCCATGAAATGATTCCGTGAATGGTCAGTAAAGCAGCAGAGACTTAATCGACACTGAATTTTCTAACAACACTGAGCTCACTGTCTTTTGGAAACAACTATCATGTACAATCTTAAACAACTTTTGTTAAATTTCAAAAAATTCAGTCTGTATCACAGTGATTCCATTTTCTGCTCCTTTAAAAAGATGACGTTTAGATAAAAGAAGAATACATTACATGATTCCAATTATACAGAATGCCTCCAAAGCAAATATGTACAGAAAGTAGATTTTCAATTGCTTCAGGCTAGGGAAGGGATGAGTGTCTCTAAATTGAGTTGGGTTTTATTGAGATATAATTTATTGAGATGGTTAGACAGCATCACTGACTCAATGGACGTGAGTTTCAGCAAACTTCGGGAGACACTGAAGGACAGGAAAGTGCTTTAGTCCATGGGGCTGCAGAGAGTCGGACACAACCTAGCGATTGAACGACGCATTGGCACAAGGTGTCTTTCTAGGTATATGAAACATTCTAAAATTAGATTCTGGAGACAAACTGTACAGCTTCATAAAGACACTGAAATTTGCTGAACTGTGTACATAAAACAGGTGAATTTATAGTATATCTCAATAAACCATTAAAAAACAAAAAGATAAAGGGTAAAAGGCAGAGAATAACTTTTTCTCCCCAAAGAATATAAAATTGACATGTGAAAATAGTCGCTCAGTCATATCTGATTCTTTGCAAACCCCATGGACTACAGCACCAGGCTCCTCTGTCCTTGGGATTCTCCAGGCAAGAATATTGGAGTGGGCTGCCATTTCCTTCCTCAGGGGATCTTCCCAACCCAGGGACTGAACCCACGACTCTCATGTTCCCTGCACCGGGAAGCAGGATCTTTATATAGGGAATCCTATATGTGTGTGTGTGTGTGTATACACACACAGACACACACACATAGATATATAAATACACATGTCAGGAGTATATCATTAAATGCGTTCCTGCTACACGGGAATCACTATCTATCTACACACACATACACATGGAGAAAAAGAGAGAGAGCTGTTAAAGGGTTAGACCATGCGGTTACGGAGGCAGGTGAATCCCAGATCTCCAGGGTTGTCTGGCAGGCTGGAGGCCCAGGGAAGAGGCAGCGCTGTAGTTTAAGCCCAAAAGTCGTCCTTTGTGCTCAGAGGAGATCAGTCTTTTGCGCTATCCATTCCTTCAGCTGATTAGATCAGGCCCACCCACTTCATGGAAGGCAGTCTGCCTCACTCAAAGTCCACTGATCCAAGTGTTAATTTCATCCAACAACATCCTCACAGAAACGTCCAGAATAACCTTTGACCTGGGCATTGTGGTCCAGTAGAGCTGACATGTAAAATTAATCAACTATTATGCCCCACATGGCTTGAGCGGATTTCTTGTGCCCATGAACAGCAGAGAAGTAACCAGAAAAATCACAAGAGCTGAAGAGGGCTCACAACCTGGAAGTTACTATTCAGCAGGGACTAGAGTGGATGATTAACTGTGGACTCGTTAAAATGCCCTTCTTCTCAGTAGATGCCTGCTTGGACTAAAGACAACTGGTGGGTGCCCCCACCACCCTGGAAATAGGCACATCCGTCAGGAGTTGGCTATAAATCAAGACAATGCTGGACAGAGCGGGCTTGACTTGACTGAGATCAAGTCTCTCCCACGTAAAATACACATGACTCACGTCGAATTATTAGTCACAAAATCAGACTTCTTTTTTTAAAAAAGTGATCTAAACTGGAGTCATAGGGAAAGAGTTGCAATTCCTGTCGGTTGCAATGGCTTGGTTACAGTCTGACCGGGTGAGGTGGGCCGTCTGGGTTACACCTGACCCCCTCCTCTCCTAGGCTAGGAGGCCATCTCCAGATCTGCCTTCATACGAGCCGTGATATCAGCCATCTCACAGCCGTGGTGATTCAATAATACTGAACATGCATTCCTCACAGGCTATCTTATTACACCCTGGCTGTTGTTTTTGTGACTTGACCACAACCTAAATTGGTCAGAGATTCATTAAGACCTCTGAAGCAGCTGGCCAGGGATCCCAAAGGAAGGTGTGAAGATTAGCAGCCTCGAGTCGGGGCTGTTGGAGGATGAACTTAATTAACAGTGACAAGGGATTACTGGCTCCATCGCCTTTCTAGACGTGTCTTGAACCTCATGGACTGACACTGGTTTATTTTTGTTTGCATTATTGAGTAAACTCTAGAAACTCGCTATATTTACAGTCTTTCCTGCCCTAATTCGGCAGGACCTCGGGGCCCCAGGTCTCCTGTAAAGCATGCCACTGGTATCCTGGGGAGTGACCTGCTTCTGGGGTTGTCGGCGGGCGTCTGCCTTGCCCATTCTGTATGTTCTCTACCCTTTTGCTTGCATTGATGGCACGCTCTACCCTTCTTTTGCTTCTGTTCCCTCATTAATATCTTATCAGTGTCTTACCCATGACACCCATAAGTCCTAAGGGTGGCGTTAAAACTAAGTTGGTTTTGGGGGACCAGTTCCCTGGTGGCTCAATAGTTGGGACTTCACCTTCCAATACAGAGGCGGTGTAGGTTTCATCCCTGTTGGGTAGCTAAGATCGCCTGTGCCCTGTGGCCAGAAAACCAAAACGTAGAACAGGAGTAATATTGTAACAAACTCAACAAAGTCTTTAAAAACGGTCCACTTCAAAAATAAATATATTTTAAAACAACTAAGCTGGTTTTACGTTTCTAACTTAGAGTCCACTACGCAGATCAGCAGCGGTGGTAAGCCACAAGGTGCTCTGCGCAGTGTGCTTCTCCTGGGACCCCTGAAGTTGTGTTCAAACCAGACGTGGGTTAACAGAGGAGAGACTTACTACTCACAAGCCAAATACTCACTGAAGGCAACTGACATTTCCCTCTATCGAGTTTTGTCGTGGATTCCCAGCTACTTTCTGACTCTCGCTATGTGTGCGCTCAGGACTGACTCTTTGCGACTCTGTGAACTGTGGCCCACCAGACTTTCCATTCATGGGATTTCCCAGGCAAGAATACTGGAGCAGGCTGCCCTTTCCTTTTCCAGGGGACCTTCCCGACTCAGGGATCGAACTCGAGTCTCTTACTAGACCTACGTTGGCAGGTGGGTTCTTTACCACTGGGCTACCTGGGGACTCTCAATAGCCTATGATATACGTGAAAATATACACGTGGTCGATTATTTTTTGTTATACATCTGTTCCTTCACTTACAGCATTTATTTTAAAAGTGGGACTCTATTTAAAATATCTACGAAAGCATTTGCATTATAACAGCTTGAAGAAAACAGGGTGAATTTTGACTGCTTCATTATTAAGCATTTTATAAATGACCCAACATGCTATGAGGAGTTAGTGCTTTTTAATAGAATTGTTTAAAAAGCAAATAACCATGATAACTTCATACATCATAAGTCTCTGAGCTAAAGTCTAACTATTTTTTAGAACAGCTAGTCAAGCAGTTATTAGGGCCTGAATCATTATACTCATTTTATGAGTCGGAAAATTGAAATTGGAGAAGTTATCCCTTATTCAAGATATTCACACGTACTGCTGTGGGAAAGCCTTCTCCATTACGTAACTGAGAACTCTTGCCACTAAAATAGTAGTCTGTAAATAGGGTTGCCACATTTGGCAAATAAAAATACAGAACACAGATTAAATTTTAACTTCAACTTTTTTTAGCATAAGTATATCCTATGCTCTATTTACAAACCCTAGTCCACAAAATATGAGCGTTAGTAGGTCTGCAGAGACCACATATGGACCCTTGGTGGGGACGGGGGCAGACAAGGCTCAGGATTCCCCCATCTCCTCCCTACTCAGTCAGAAAGGGTGTCTGCCCTCACCTGGGGCTATCTTTGACAAAAGTTTTCAGCCAATGAAAAGGAAGAGTTTGAGAAACTATTTTTTAATGCTAGAAGACTTCTTCCTTCACTGTGTGAACAATAGGTTTGATATGAAAGAAGTAAGAGCTTCAACAGAAATGGACATATAAGTTTGCTGAGAATTAAGTGAAATCTACATTTTACAATTTAAAAGCAATAACTTCAATCCCAGGTGGTTTGAACAGGAAAAAAAGAAAATTGTAACCAGAAGGAATATAATTTGTGTCTGTATGTGTTTAACTGTAACCAGGAAGAAATATATTTTATAAAGCAATTCTATTAGAATCAATCAGGAAATACATGTGTATACAGATATACATATGATATGTGATACTAAGTATCACACGCATTGTATATATATATATATATGTATATAGATATACAGATATATAGACAGAGCCTCTGTGTATATGAATCCTAAATAAGAATTAAAATTATGTGAACATATTATATCCTTTATATAGAAACATGGTATTGCAAACAAAGAAAAATGCATCGTTTTCTTTCCAGCCAAAATTGAATAAGAAAACCCTCAAAACAAAATGTAAGTTGCCCACAGTTTTTAAAATAAATCTATCTGGTATCACCTACTACAGATTACCAGCAAAAATCATATGATGACATCTATTTACTTCTGAGACTTTAAGAAACATTAATTCCAAAAAACAGCTGACACGCTGAGCTTTCGAGGTGAATTCTGGGCAGACTGGAAGTAAAGCTTTTGAGCTGAATTTCGGGCAGACTGGGAGTAAAGCTTTCCCTTTGGGCTCACTGGCTTGCTCTAGGCACTGAGTCGCACCCTTTCCAAGTGGCTCTATTTCAGCACATAAAATATATACGGCGATCCCTGTTTATATTACCATGGCAGCACTAATCTCTCCGTTTTCATAAAACTATACTCTGCCGAGTTAGAATAGGAAACTGCAATAAAAAGGCAGTTGTGATTCGATCAAGTCCATACCCATCATCAGGGCAAACATGGGGTGCCCGCGCTTATACCTGCAGTAACACGCGGAGATGTTTATGGGGAAGACAGGGTCGAGATGAAAGCGAGGGGAGACCGGGGACCAGGAGCGGCCCTGCACCTCACAAGGCAGCCTGTGTCTCAGGGGCACCGCTGGTCACCCGCAGTTTCTGCCCAGGACGTGGGCACCCACATTCCTGGGATGGAGAATCCCAGCTCCTCAAGCTCCCGTTCTAATTCTCTATCTTAGGAAAGCAGCATTCCTGCTGGAGGCATGCACACAGTTCATGAAACATCTTCCTAAAGAGGGCTGGCAGGGAGAGGGGAGAGGGCGTGGGGGGCACCAGCGGGAATGAATGGTCCCTCAGAGTCGGAGACTGCGGTGCCAACAGCCTGCCAGGCCACCTTGGAGCGCCCGCGGGGCACCTTTCGGCGAAGTGCTCTGGGTAAATATTTGAGTACCTCTCCTCCTCAGCACTTTGATCAATACCCTGCTCATTGGCACATTTTTTCCATAGAGATGCTCAGACCAAATCTTTCACCTCTCCCCGTGACTTTCCTGGAAAGGGAAAGAGGCAGCAGATGATATTTTCGGCGCAGATTTTAAATGAGGGAGAGCGGTTCACGCTGTTCTTCCATTATTCTCCAGGCAGCCGTCTCACCAGGGAGCCAGGGGCTCTTCGTGTTTGCTCCACATTCCGGTGGTGAATCTGCGGCTTTGTCTAGGAGAGGAGCACAGAGGTGGCCTTGCATGTAGTCAGACCCCTGGGAAGAGCTTCCTCTCATGGAAGAAATCACTGAATTCACAGCCACACATGAACAGAGAGAGAGGGGTGTGTGCGTGTATGTGTGTGTGCGTGCGTGTGTGACCGCGTACACTGAATACTTTCTCATTTAAATGGCACTGAGTTTTTGTTGTCGCTGTTTTGAATTCTGACTTTCTCTAGACACCTAGAACTTGGGCTAGAAGGAAGAGTTCAAGCTCTAAATTGTGAATCAAAAGATTGAAAAATAGAGCAACATTCACTTCTGCCTTGCATCAGACCCGCTTGCTTCTAACCACATGAACGCAGGCTCGGTTGCTGCCTCTCTAGTACATTTCAAGAAGTGCACGGATAGTCTAAGGGGTCTTTCTCAGTAACTTCCTCAGCAACATCTCAAAAATATGAGCGTTAGAGCTCTTTGGGGGAAAAAAGAGCCCAATGCTGAAGAATAACCTGAAAATAGGTTAAAAATTAAAATATTAACCCGTTCTCTTCCAGTTTAATTTAATTGGAGCAAAACTGCTTTACAATGCCTCGTCAGTTTCTGCTGTACGACCATGTAGGTCAGCCATGAGTAAACATACATCCCCTCTGGAGTCCCCTCCTACCCTGATCCCACCCCTCTAGGTCAACACAGAGCACGGAGCTGAGCTTCCTGCGTTATGCAGCAGCTTCCCACTGGTTATTTATTTCACACGTTGTAGTGTAGACATGTCAACACTACTGGTGCGTTGTCTAGTACGGGACCAGAAGCCAGGATCTCTGGTTGGGACTCTTGGATTGTGTATCACGCAGACTATAAGAAGGGACTGCTGGCCAGTGTCCAGTCCACAGCTCTGAAGTGCACCAAGCCCCTCAGAGGACTTCTTCCCCGAGGAAATGAAAAACTGAAGAGCTGACCACACCAGTGGGTTTCTACACGCTGGATGCTTTTCTGAGTGCCAGTACCGGTATGACCTACCTTATTCCCTGTAATGGTGCTATTCGGGAGATATTATTATCAACCCTATTTTACGGATGAGAAAGCGAAGATCCAGTCACTTATTCAGCTCAGTCGCTAAGTCATGTCCAACTCTTTGTGACCCCATGGACTGCAGCAGGCCAGGCCTCCCTGTCCATCACCAACTCCCAGAGTTTACCCAAACTCACATCCATCGAGTCGGTGATGCCATCCAGCCCTCTCATCCTCTGTCGTCCCCTTCTCCTCTCGCCTTCAATCTTTCCCAGCATCAGGGTCTTTTCCAATGAGTCCTTTCTTAGCATTAGGCGGCCCAAGTATTGGAGCTTCAGCTTCAGTATCAGTCCTTTCCATGAATATTCAAGATGATTTCATTTAGAATGGACTGGTTGGATCTCCTTGCAGTCCAAGGGACTCTCAAGAGTCTTCTCCAACACCACAGTTCAAAAGCATCAGTTCTTCAGCACTCAGCTTTCTTCATAGTCCAACTCTCACATCCATACATGACTACTGGAAAAACAATATCTTTGACTAGACCAGCCTTTGTAGGCAAAGTAATATCTCTGGTTTTAATACGCTGTCTAGGTGGGTTGGTCATAGCTTTTCTTCCAAGGAGCAAGTGTCTTTTAATTTTATGGCTGCAGTCACCATCTGCAGTGATTTCGGAGCCCATGAAAACAAAGCCTGTCACTATTTCCATTGTTTTCCCATCTATTTGCCATGAAGTGAATTGACAGAGCCAGAATTCTTACCCAGGCCATCAGAGAAGCAGTGAGAGGCAACCTGACCACTATCCCGTACCTCTTCCCTCTAGCCTCTGAGAATAAGGTCAGAGGACAAGGCCGCAGTACAGAACAGTTTTCCCAGCAAGGGCAGTGTGAACACAGAGGGGCAGAGGCGTGTTGCAGGGGCAGGTGGGCCAGCTGGGTTCTTTGAAGGCAGCAGGGGCGCCAAAGATGAAACATATTCTCTTTCACTCTGTCCTCTGTTGCCCACTGCTTTAATAAGCCAAGCACCGTGTACTCCTTTAGGTGGAATCCACCTTGATGTCAGAGAAGAAAGACATGTCCTCGGCTTGAAGGGACCGTGGAAGGGGTAAGCTGCATGACACTCATGACCAGACGCACTTTTCCAAATCCCAGGTCTATCCGTCGGCACAGCAGCAAACGCACTGCCATCCCTACTGTTTCACCCTGAGCGAGCAGCAACACCATTGCTCCAGACCTCCAAGAATAAGAAAATTTGCCACCCGACGGGTAAGTACACAGCACCAGCTCTTCCTTTGTCTTGGAAGGAAGGCAAGGTTTTCCTTCCGGGTTAGTAGGAAATAAACACTTTGGGGCCTGTAATCTCCTGCAGTACAATCAGCAACCCTGACTAATGAGTTTCGTTTTTCAACTTTCTCAGTGGTTTGGGTGTGGACTGAACAGGGTCTTGGCCTGACCAGGCAGAAGGGCAGCCTGAGGAAGACACGGCCTGTCCAGAGATGGTCAGCCTTCTGTTCGCAGGAGGGCCAGCAGGAGAATCAACAGCTAACGCCCTGATTCAAAGTCAAGGTTCAAAAGCTAGCTGGGAAGAGAAGCAAACTTAGGGCTTGACTCAGGCAATGAGGATTCTCTCTGGAGACCCCCATCTCTGAGGTCCAGGGACTCGATACCATATCATTTCTGTTCTGCTCACTGACTGAGATCCCACTCACCCCTGAGTACCCGGCAGCAGGTTAGATGCCTGGGACAGATACAGCACGGGAAAACGTCACTAGCATGAGCATTTTAAGTTTCATTCTGGGATTTAGGGCTTCCTTATTGGCTCAGATGGTAGTCTGCCTGCAATGCAGGAGACCTGGGTTCAACCCCTGGGTCAGGAAGACATGCTGGAGACGGGAATGGCAACCCACTCTAATATTCTTGTCTGGAGAACCCCATTGACAGAGGAGCCCAGTGGGCTACAGTCCACAGGGATACAAAGAGTCAGACACTTTGGAGTAACTAACACTTTCACACTTTCTGGGGTTTAAAGCCTATCCCTGACAAAAGTTGAGACTATCCTCTTATTCATAAGGGCCAATATGTCAAATGCAAAGGCTGACATGTTTCAGCAAGTAGTTGAAACAAACGGTCATTGGATGTACTAGCATTTAGCAAATTAACACTCATGGAAAAGACGCAACAAAGCCACACAGAAATGCTAACAGTGATAAGATCTGGGCCATAAGCGCAGGGATCATCCTTATAACGGGAATTTTCCAACAGGTCTCAAAAGTGGAATATGCTAAAGAACTCATGTAGTCATCATCGTATGGGAAATATTTTATACCCTGACTGGCACTTCATACTCTCAATTTTTCTAAGTACACATTACTCTTTTTAGCATCAAAAACCAAACAATGGCTCCAAAAAGTGGATTCACATTAATAATATGTGTTTATTACAAGAAGGCTATACTTTATACAGGGGGATTTCCAGGTGGCCAAGTGGTCAAGAACCCGCTTGCCAGCACGGGAGATGCAAGAGGTGTGGGTTCCATCTCTGGATCAGGAAGATCCCCTGGAGGAGGAAATGGCAACCCACTCCAGTGTTCTTGCCTGGAGAATCCCATGGACAGAGGAGCTTGGCGGGCTGCAGTTCACGGGCTCACAAAGAATCAGACACAACTGAGCGCACACACACATTTAATACAGAGACACCAACGCAGAAGCAACGGGAGTGGCCCAGCCCCGGTTCCTCCATTTGGAAGGAACGAGAATTAGCCGTGGGGAACGCGGGGGGCTGCGATTTCCTAGCCTCCCCTGATTCGGGCAGGNGTTCACGGGGTCACAAAGAATCAGACACAACTGAGCGCACACACACATTTAATACAGAGACACCAACGCAGAAGCAACGGGAGTGGCCCAGCCCCGGTTCCTCCATTTGGAAGGAACGAGAATTAGCCGTGGGGAACGCGGGGGGCTGCGATTTCCTAGCCTCCCCTGATTCGGGCAGGGTCGGAGTATGGCGAGTACGGTAGACATGGAGCGCCCGCCCCTCCTCGGCGGCTCGCTCTGGCTCTGCCCGAGACGCTGGCGGGGCCTGGATCCAGGCTGTGGCTGGATCCAGGCGAGGGTGCGGCCGTGGCCTCCAGCCCTCCGCCCACCGGGAAGACGGCCGTGAATCACCCCCGCGCTCCGTGGAGAAGACAGTTAATTTAGAAACGTGCACTATGTTGAGCAGGCACAGAACCAAACCAAATGTTTGCAGTAATAGAAATTTCCATATGCTGTACAACCTTTAAAATATGTTATTTGCCGACACCAGCCTTCAACAGCGGGACCTTTCTCTGGGCCTGAAATGACAAGCTGTCTCCAGCCGCCAGTACTAACACGATGTTACAAACCATACACTATGTGCCCTCGGGGCTCCCAGGCGAGGGGCCCCCTCCCCCAGCGCTGCCCATCCTTAAACACGCGGGCCCCCCTCTGCCCCCAGAGTGTGGGTCTGGGAAGGGGATCCCGCAGAAAGAACCAAAAGAGGCCGACTTTTCAGGGCAGAGCTGCAGGCAGGACCCTCTCTAGGGCTCCCATAAGTATACCAGTAACTAGTATTCAAGCAAGAGTTCATCTTTTTAAATGCCATTGTCCTCTTCCTTTTACAAATAAGAAAACTGAAGCAGAGAGAGAATGCAGGAATTCCCTAGCATTGCACAGCTAACCACACAAAACAAACAAACAAACAAAAAACTGGCAGATACTCATTGTCATTTGACTGCTAGTAACAAGCTAAAATATATGAAAAGCCAGCCTGCATTCAAAGCCTGTCTGTGGTCTCCCTGGTGGTGAAGAGACACAGAGAGAGATGATAACGTCAGGCTCAACAAAACTGTGATATGAGCAACGTGTCTTTGCAAAACAGACTTTGGACACTTCTTAGCAAGCCTCCACCGGAAATTCCCTCCCTCCCCTCCAGTGAAGCTGCTCAAGATACCAGCCATCTTCACCCCTGGGGACACCGGGCTGACCAACGCACATACCTTCTGAAGAGCCAACTCCGGGGTTGACATCTGGTGATTCATTTGCTCAGGGACGCTGCTCTCAAATGAATTTTTCCTCTTGCTCAACCAGGCCTCCTGGGTGGGCTTCCTCTCCCACCCTCCTTTGCTTCCCTCAGTGCTCTGGGCATTTCAAGATGCCATTGGGCCAGTCTACGCTGCTAACGTGCAAAGGGAAGAAGGAACAGAGCCATCCAGTGTCTGTCTACTCTCCGGAGCAGCAGCTGCCCAATTTTATTGAATAATATACATTTAGAAACGTGCATTATCAAAATTCACAGTGCTGAGACTTTTCATAAACTTGAACACACATGTGCAGGGAGCACTCAGACCAAGACCCGGAGGTGACCAGCCCTGGGTCCGCCCCATGCTTCTTTCCAGTCACTGCCTCTCACCCAAGGATGACCACCGTCCTGACTTAAAACAGCACAGACCAGTTTTGCCTGTTCCCTATTTAAATGTGCGTGCATGTTCAGTTACTAGGTCCAACTCTTTGCAACCCCGTGGACTGTAGCCCACCAGGCTCCTCCGTCCATGGAATTTCCCAGGCAAGAGTACTGGAGAGGGTTGCCATTTCCTCCTCCAGGGGATCTTCCTGACCCAGGGCTCGAACCCACGTCGCCCGCGTCTGCTGCACTGCAGGCAGATTTTTTCACCGCTGAGCCGCTAGGGAAGCCCTCCTATATAAACGGAACCATATAACACGCTGTTGTGTCTGTCTGCCGCCTTTCACTCAACAGTATTTCTGTGCGGGTCACTCATACCATCGCATGGAGCTGGAGGCCTTTATTCCCTTTGTTCTTCCATAGCGTGCGATTGTGTGAATATAGAACAATATATTTACCCCCTCTGCAAGTGAAGGGCATGTGTTTTTTTGGTGTAAATACAGCTTGAACATCCTAGTGTGTCCTTTCAGTGAACATATGGACATGTCTTTGAGGGCCACAAACCTTGGAGTGGAATTGTTGGATTACCAAGTTTGCACACATTCGCCTTTGTTAGATACCGTCCTGTTTTCAAAGTGGTTTTATGACGTTTCAATGGGCTGTGGCGCTTACGAAGCCAAGCATTCCCCTTTCGTTGTATCCTTTCTGCCAGGCTCGCAGTGGTATTACCCTGCGGTTTTTCTTTGCATTTTTCAGGTATGTATTGCGGGAGATGCTTATAGAGATACCCATTCTGGTTCAGTGTCCTCTCCCTAGAAGTGACTTTCCGAGAAGGGATTATAGGTGTTCTAGACCAAGGTTCCTGAACTGTGGAACTAATGACATTTGGGGCTGGACAATCTTTATTCTTGGGGGGGCTGTCTTGTCCACTGCAGGATGTTGAGCGGCACACCCACAGCTGTGACCCTGCCAAGCATCTGTGGTTGGAGGGGCAGGTAGACGTCTCGCTCGGCTGAAAACCGCTCTCAGAGCTGTGTCAGTCCCGCGAGGTCCTGGAGGTTGTAGTCTGCCAGAAAAAGCCTACAGCATACCAGCACAGCAGCAAGGCCAGGCCCCGCTCAGTGGGGCAGGGGGNCACAGCTGTGACCCTGCCAAGCATCTGTGGTTGGAGGGGCAGGTAGACGTCTCGCTCGGCTGAAAACCGCTCTCAGAGCTGTGTCAGTCCCGCGAGGTCCTGGAGGTTGTAGTCTGCCAGAAAAAGCCTACAGCATACCAGCACAGCAGCAAGGCCAGGCCCCGCTCAGTGGGGCAGGGGGCCCAGGGAGCTCCTTCCTCCTCCATGTTTGTCCCACGAGGATGGGGGCAAAAGTTCACTTGCAATACGGGAAGAAGGTGCGGTCACCCTGCCACCATCGTCCCAACCGGAAACCTCTGAGATGCTTCTGTGTGCTCTCCAACCACCCTGCATGGAGACACATCCATGCAGAGCGCGCCGAGCCAGCCAGGACCTGCCATCGGCAGAAAGTGGGAAACCAAGCAGCTGAGTTGGATTCCTTGTATTTGGTAAAACTGCAATATAAGAGGAGAGGCAAGTTGCCAGCACATGTTTCTCTAATTCAACTTGCTTAGAGCAAATACACTTTGAGGCCAATAAATATATATATATA
>SJYA01010134.1:0-14007 GCA_006410615.1 Neotragus moschatus
GGGAGCCTGGTGGGCTGCTGTCTATGGGGTCGCACAGAGTCAGACACGACTGATGTGACTTAGCAGCAGCAGCAGTGGAATAAGTTGCTGATTTTGAAAATCCTAAAAGTTACTCAGGACCAGAAATAAATACAACAGTCCACAAATGGTTTTGAATTAGAAAATGTAACTACATCTAATAAGTGTTGTTATGTCTGATTATACTTGCTTGCCAAGAAAATTTGACTATATTTTATTTCATTATAAAGTTCATTTGCAAGATATGAGACAATCAACAGTTTTGATTTTACGGATATTTCCTAAAAATCTTAATATTAGAATTATCTGTGTGTGACAAAATTTTCTTAATAAATTCCCATTACTTGATTACAGGTTGATATTTCAGACATCCACACCAATTAGAATCCTGATTATTTTGATTGCCAGAAATCTGTAAATATATATATTATCCATTGATATATTCAGTTTCTATATCAGACACCTGTGATTTAAACAGTTTTAGTGGTTTATGATTTATAGGAACATCAGCTGCATTTCAGTTTTTGAATTTCTTTTTTTTTTTTGCTTCATAAAATACATGAGTAAGCCAATCAATTGATCTTAGGTAGTATAGATGACATAGTGTTTGTTTCTCATTTATATGCTAATTGATTTAAGATAGAAAGCTAATAACTAAAATAGGTTACTTCTCAAATACATTCAAGCTGGCCTCTCAATATGTACTTGTTAGCATCCCCTTCTAAATGTTAACATCTAACTCTTCTAATTGTTTGGCAACTAGGCTATTTTGTGGTTTCTATGAATAGGCTTTAAAGGCTTTGTGTCAATGGAATAATTTTAAAATCAAAGTCCTACCTTGTCTGCTATAACATACCAAGTAAAACAGTGCTCTTAAATTCTGCTTTAAATTTTTATGGGACTCTAATCAACTGGATATATCAACTGTGTTACAGGCTGTCTGATGACATTTTGAAATGAAAAAGTAAATTGCCTTTTTTATTGTACCCTTTGCCAGACATTTTCCTACTTTGACTCAAGGCAAACCATTCAATTGAGATGATTCAGTTCATTTATTACTGCAGAGCTCATTGAGTAATATTTGTAATTCAGTCATAATTTGAAATACATCATGGGCTCTTCTTCTCAGCCCCCTCAAAGAAGGAAAATGCAATTTATGGGTGCTGAGTTTGAAATTTATGATAGTAGAAATAGTAATAGACATCTTTCAGAAATTTATATTTTCACTAGTATATATTCCTTAAACTTGATCTGGTGTTCTATTTAAAAGGCAGATCTTAGATTCAGTGAACTATTTCATTCATGTATAAGCTTAATAAGTTCATCATTCATGTAACTGTTGGAAGGTAGGGTGCAAAACAGGAGTACTTCACATTGGAGGTCCTTTATATTTAGATTTTTAGCATATATGTAAGATTTCACTAGCCCCCTTTAAAATTGCTGAGAACTGAGTCTCTAATGAGCTTCCCTGGTAGACAGTATTCCACAAGTGTTGTGACAGGTTGTTGTTAGAGGAATTAAGTGTGATTCCATCAGGAGACAAGGACTCTTGGAAGCTTACATCTAGACTCCTCTGAACTTTGCCGCATGCACCTTTCTCTTTGCCCATTATGCTTTTTATCCTACTGTATGTATAAATCATAGCCATGAACATGCCTATATGCTAAGTCCCATAGGTCTTCCCAATGAATCACGAAATCTGGAGATTGTCTAGAAGACTCTCAGCCCAGCTGCCCTCTTGTAATTTAACTTCAGTGACCTGGAATAGATATATTTATATAATAATTAAATACATTGTCCACCTTAAGTTGGAAGTTTACATAGTGTAAGAAAAACGAAAAAGAAAGCTACATCTTTGTTGCAGTGATGCTGTTACCTCTCTATAACCTGCTCTTTTTCAAGTGTGATTTCTGGATTGTGTCCATGCATTTACTCATGTATATAGTTCTGGTTACCTGGGCTTCCCAGGTGGCACTAGTGGTAATGAACCCACCTGCCAATGCAGGAGACTCAAGAGACACAGATTCAATCCCTGAATAGGGTCTGGGAGATCCCCTGGAATAGGAAATGGCAATCTGCTCTAGTATTCTTGCCTGGAAAATACCACAGACAGAGGAGCATGAAGGCTACAGTCCATTGGGTCAGAAAGAGTCAGACATGGCTTAGCACCTGAACAAGAACATTTTAGAGCAATGTTTCATTATGCTGTGTGCTCAGTTATGTCCGACTCTTTGCGACCCCATGGCCCAGTAGCCCACCAGGCTCCTCTGTCCCTGGGATTTTCCAGGCAAGAATACTGGAATAGGTTGCCATGTCCTCCTCTAGCGGATTTTACCGACCCAGGGACTGAACCCATGTCTCCTGCATCTCTTGCATTGGAAGGTAGATTCTTTACCACTGAGCCGTCAGGGAAGCCCTTTTAGAGAAATAGAAGTTAGTATTTTTTAAACTCATTTGAACTTTTTAATTAAATGTTCCATTTTCATTATTATTTCTCATTACCACAGGAAATTCTTTTTCTATTTATTCATACCAAGAATCTGTCTGCTCACATTATTATAGCCAAGTATGTTTAATGCAGTTTTATAACTCCTTTTGGGACTTCCCTGGTGGTTCAGTGGCTTAGACTCTGAGCTCTCAATGCAGAGGCCGTGAGTTTGATCCATGTTCAGGGAGATGGATTCCTGATTGGAAAAGACCCTGATGTTGGGAAAGATTGAAGGCAGAAGGAGAAGGGGGCAGCAGAGGATAAGATGGTTAGATCACGTCACCAATTCAATCAACATGAATTTAAACAAACTCTGGGAGACAGTGAAGGACAGGGAAACTTGGCATGCTGCAGTCCATGGAGTTGCAAAGAATCAGACATGAGTTAGTGACTAAACAACAAAAACATAACACCGTTTGGACAGGAAGAGGGTAGATTAAATATTGTGGTAATAGGATTCAATAGGATATTTGGTAACTGCCTTTAATCAACTATATGATATTGGGCAAGGTTTTTTTATTATTACTAAATTGACATCACCTTGTTTTGTACTTTGTAATATCATTGACTTTTTTACATCTTTTATCTTTATAGATATTAGGACACTTTTTTCCCATTTCATTGTGTCTACCTTGGAAACATTTTGTCCATGACATTTATGTTAGAAGTTGATAGAACATGTCCACCAGTCCAAGCTGGATTGATGTAAATGAATCAATAAGGTTGATATGAGAATGTGGTGTGATAAGACCCAATGTGGTGTGAAAGGATCTCAAAAGTACATATGCCATCTTTAGAAATTCAAACTGAAAAATTTATAGCACAGTTGTCCATCAGGACCTTCGGGGGATTGATTCCAGGAGCCCCACCATATAGCAAGATCCACCAGTGCTCAAGTCCCTTATATAAAATGGTGTTATTGTTGTTCAGTTGCTCAGTCATGTCCAAGTTTTTCCCACCCCAGGCACTACAGCATGCCAGACTTCCCTGTACTTCGCTATCTTCTGGAGCTTGCTCAAACTTATATCCATTGAGTTGTTGATGCCATCCAACAATCTCATCCTTTGTCATCCCCTTCTCCTCCTGGACTCAGTCTTTCCCATCACCAGGGTCTTTTCCAATGAATCAGTTCTTCACATCAGGTGGCCAAAATATTGGAGTTTCAACCTCAGTGACCATCCTTCCAATTCAAAATTGATTTCTTTTACGATTGACTGGTTGGATCTCCTTGCAGTCCAAGGGACTCTCAAGAGTCTTCTCTATCACCTCAGTTCAAGAGCGTCAGTTCTTCAGCATTCAGCCTTTTTATGGTTCAAATCTCACATCCATACATGACTACTAGAAAAACTATAGTTTTGATTATACGGCATATGGAGTAGTACGATGAATAAAATGGTCCCTCTTTAGCCAAGAGTGCAAAATCTGAGATTATAGAGGGATGACTATATATTTGTTAAAACAAATATAAGTAGACCTGTGCAGTTCAAACCTCTGTTTTAGGGGTCCCTATCCTCTGCAAGATAAACAGAACAGTAGTGCATGTCAGATCAGGCCCAGGGACAGTTTGTGATCTCTGGTTTACATGTTCATATCTTCATAAATCTGCCCAGGAGATTTCCTATTTAAACAGATTTTGTTCCTACTCTGGAGTATTTTGAGCTAAAAGTAGCTTTCAGTTTACCTTTCAGAAGTAAAATATACATTACTAATCAAATGGACAAATTAGGAAAGTCTGTCCTTTTCAAAACAATGTTAAGGATGAGTTGTCAGTATGTACATTTATTTAAGACCTTTTTCCTGAAATTCTCATGGAGCACACTTGTTAAAAAAGAGTATAGATGTATACTTCCTTTCAATTTTTGCAGCGAACTCAAAACTGCTCCCTTGTGGCTCAGCCTGTAAAGAATCCATCTGCAATGTGGGAGACCTGGGTTCAGTCCCTGGGTTAAGAAGATCCCCTGGACAAGGGAAAGGCTATCCACTCCAGTATTCTAGCCTGGAGAATTCCATGGGCTGTATAGTCCATGGGGTCACAAAGAGTCGAACACGACTGAGTGACTTTCACTCCCAAAACTGCTCTGAAAGAAAAAGGTTATTAATTGAAAAGTAAAAAAATATAGATATTAGAAATTTCTATGTAAAATAGAGCAGTTTTGACCTGTTCATTTCTTTTTGTTAAATAGAAATTGTTTTTTTAAGCCTTAAATGAATATTCATTCTACATTCACCATGGCTTGGCCAAACAATCTAGAATCTCCTGGCCTCCTTTCATATCTATTGGATTGTTTGGATTTCTGTTTTTGTTTTTTTTTCTCTTTTAACCTTGAGTAAGTTTTCAAAATTCAAAGTAACTTATCTAAAGCAGTTAATTACCAACAATACTCATTTTACTGCAGAGTTTAGATTTACAATTCTGGAGTTGATTGTGATGACTTAATCTCCACTTAGGTCAGATTGCTCTTTAATATATGGAAGGTTAAAAAAAATACATAAATTTCAAGTGGGTTAAGGAATTGTGTACACTCTTACTGCTTTGTCATTAAGCTAAATGAGGTATTAAAGTCTTAAAACCATAGTTATAATGAGATAGAGTACTCAACCATAACTGTATGACTAAAAAAAATACCAATTGATGATGCCCTCTTTTCAGTTGTCCGAAATAGACTTATTTCATGTGGCGTTTTTAATTGAGTTATAACTGTTCTTTGTTTTTCTTTCTGTTTTTATGGGTATAAGACTCCTTAACTTGTAGAACTTTTTACTTTATTAAACATCTATTCTCTAGTAATTAGGTCTCTTTCTTTTATCCTCACAAAGCAGGTCTAGTAAGTGTAGTAGTACTTATGATAACGTTGATTTCAGGAGTCTTTTTTTCTTTTAATTTTTATTCTAAACTATATCTGTTTGAAACTACAGAATAAGCTGAAGGTAGTTTTCTACTGATAATGAAATTATGTTTTCTAAAAGAAGAATATATGTGACTGTGGTTATTTTACATGAAAAATCTTGATGAAAATTCAGAAATAAGTAACAGATATTTTTGGGTAACTACGACTATGTAGTGATCACTGTATGTTTGCTGAGGATGGAGCACTGAGCAAGACAGTGTTCCTGCACTTTGGACCAGACTGGTCCATTTTTTTCTTAGATTTTCTCAGCCATTTAGTGATGTTTTAGTTAAAGAAATTTAACAGGTTTTCCTTTTAGAATGAATTTCATCAAACAAATGAGGTAAATGTTAGTAGTTTTCTGGTGTTTATATGGTATATTTTTTTGAACATCATGACTCCTAAGACAGTAATTTGGATTTTAATTATTATTCTTAGCAAAGGATGTATAACAAGGAAAATGCTCTATACATTATGCCTAAAAGTATATTTATCGTTATTTTAGCTGGGAAGTTTTAAGATTTCTTCTGTCAAACATAAGATGGTGGTTGGAAGAGTATGGCTTTGATGGATTTCGTTTTGACGGTGTTACATCAATGCTCTATCATCACCATGGAATAGGTAGGTAACCTGATACATTCCAGATGTAACTAAGGATTTTATTTTATACTTTTACTGGAAGATTACAACCAGGCTTGGGATTCAGTTACATTGCTACAATGACCATTATTGTTGGCTTGATTTTTGTTAGTTCTTTTATGTCTCTAATCACTTCCGATTCCTTTTTGCCAGGAAGTCAGGTGTAAATACTTTTTATGAGTAAATAAAGGGTAATGATTTTCTTTGAAATATTTCTACTTAATATGCTATCCTTAATATGCATCATTCTTTAAAAAAAATTTTTTTTAAGGATGTAATTTATTATACCAGTCTCAGGCTGTGAAAATTATAGCAATTGTAATGAAAAATAAATAACAAATTAATAAGTGAGAACATTTGTTAATGTATGGGCTTATTTGCATATTAAACATTGAAGATAAATGTATACATTTTAAATATAAATGTGCTCAGTTAAAATTAAATTATAAATTAATTTGTAATTAAAACTATAGATTAGAGACCTTCAGTTTAAAAGTTGTATAAAGAGGTGGAATCATAGAATCTTAATCCTTCAATAGATAACATGTAGAAAAATTATTGTTTTTTAATGGCCAAATATTTAGAAACCTTATTCATAACTAATACCTGGAAACAAACCAGGCATGCTTTAATAGATGAATGGTTAAAAAATGTGGTATATCCATAGCATGAAATTCTACTTAGCAATAAATAGTAACAATATTGACACATATAAAAATTCAGATTAATTTTCAGAGGATTATGCTGACAGGGAAAAAAATTGTTTCAAAAGAAGACATATGTGATTATTTTTATGTATCATGCTTGTAGTGACAAAATAATAGAACAAGCCAGTCGTCATCAAGGGTTAAGGACGGTGGTGAAAAGGCAGGAGGAAGGTAGATCTCATTATAAAAAGATATCAGGTGAGCTACCTGTGATATAATTTTATATCCTGACTGTATAATACCAGTACCTTGGCTGGGATATTACACCATAGCTTTTCATATGTTCCCATTGAAAATGCTATTTCACCATGGCGTTTCAAATGTTGGGAAAACAAGTAAAGTCTACATAGGATCAGTTCAATTTAGTTCACTTCAGTAGGTCAGTAGTGTCTGACTCTTTGCGACCTCATGAATCACAGAACGCCAGGCCTCCCTGTCCATCACCAACTCCCGGAGTTCACTCAGATTCATGTGTGTTGAGTTGGTGATGCCATCCAGCCATCTCATCCTCTGTCGTCCCCTTCTCCTCCTGCCCACAATCCCTCCCAGCATCAGGGTTTTTTCCAATGAGTCAACTTTTCGCATGAGGTGGCCAAAGTTTTGGACTGGTCTCCTTTAGGAAGGACTGGTTTGATCTCCTTGTAGTCCAAGGGACTCTCAAGAGTCTTCTCCAGTACCACAGTTCAAAAGCATCAATTCCTCAGTGCTCAGCTTTCTTCACAGTCCAACTCTCACATCCATACATGACTACTGGAAAAACCATAGCCTTGACTAGACGGACCTTTGTTGGCAAAGTAATATCTCGGCTTTTTAATATGCTATCTAGGTTGGTCATAACTTTCCTTCCAAGGAGTAAGCATCTTTTAATTTCATGGCTGCAATCACCATCTGCAGTGATTTTGGAGCACTGTATGTTATTTCATATAACTGTGGCTTCCCAGGTGGCTTGAATAACCTGCCAATATGAGTTCCATCTCTGTATTGGGAAGATCCCCTGGAGGAGAAAATAGTAACCCACTCCAGTATTCTTACATGGAGCATCCTACGGACAGAGGAGCCTGGCGGGCTACAGTCCATGTGTTTGCAGAGTCAAATGCCCTAAGCAAGCACACACAATCTACAGTTAATTCAAAATCAAAATTTTAATTAAATCTTTTAAAAATCCTCTATATATCAGAACAAAGTGACTCAAAGTATGTATATGAAAATGTTATTTAGTATAAATATATAAAAGTATATAGCATAAATTATGAAAATAGTTATTTAACTATTATCTCACTTAACTCTGTAAACTCCTTTCAGAAGGACTCTTGGGTGATATAAAAATAATGCTTGTGCTGATATCTTATTTTAATTTCTTCTGCATTAAAACTTTGTTGTAGGAAATACATTGTTTTTATAACATTTACTCAAATATTTTTTACAACCTTCTGAAGTGTGGTAGGCCTTGTCTGTTTGGCTAAACCCTCAGAAAAATAGGTACATATGTTTTAAATAAAAAACATGTATCTATATTCACCTGGGAGCTTCCCAGGTGGCTCAGGGTAAAGAATCAGCCTGCCAAACAGGAGACTTGGATTCAATCTATGAATTGGGAATATCCCCTGGAGAAGGAAATGGCAACCCACTCTTGCCTGGGAAATCCCAGGACAAGAGGAGTTGGCAGGCACCAGTCCATGGGGTCACAAAGAGTCAGACATGACTTAGTGACTAAACAATAACAACAATTTACTGACAACAATCAATCCATGATAGAGACTTTAGAAATCAAAACGTAACTGCCAAGAAAAGCTGCTACAGTCAAAATCTGCGGTTATCTGCTCTTATCCATGGTGTTCCCTACTCCCCTCCCCATGAAATATTTCTAGGGAGCAAGTTGAATCTGTAAAACATGACAGATTTCAATGATACCTTCCACTTTGGAGAGAAGCTGACTTTGGAGATGAAAAAGGCAATCATGCTAAAATTCAAGAAAGATCTTTTCCTAGACTAAAGCAGCTACATGCCTGTCCATTCAGAACCTTCCTCTGCTAAGAGCCAGGTGTTTTCCAAAGAATTCTGGAGTTGGGAAAATGAACTGATATCTATGGAAATGATATATGCTTCTTATGGGTAGAGAGCTCAAAAAATGGAAAGAAAAACATTGAGTTATTTAGCATGTTTCCCAACTTTGAGATGAAGATGAAAATAAAAATTGAAACTGAAAAAAATTGTATAATATACCAGAGGAAATCTAAGATGACACTATTAACATGGACACAGAGTGTTTAATTTATAAAATTCTGTGATAAAGAAAACTTCATCCAGTAACATCTTGAAGAAAAAGTAATTTACCTGCATAAATGAAAAAAAAAAAAAATAGCTGAGCTCATACTATTCCATTGCCACAGCAGTGTCTGCAAAATTCTTAACGATAGAAACTGTGACTTGAGAATTGGATATTTGAATTGCCATTAAAGGATACATTTGGACTTTGAGGGAGAGGGAGAGGGTGGGATGTTTTGGGAGAATGGCACTGAAACATATATACTATCATGTAAGAAACAAATCAACAGTCTATGTTTGATACAGGATACAGGATGCTTGGGGCTGGTGCACGGGGATGGTTCAGAGAGTTGATATGGGGTGGGAGGTGGGGGGGATGGGTTCAAGATTGGGAACTTATGTACACCTGAGATGGAAAAAAAAAATAAAATAAAAATAAAATTAAAAAAAATAAAGGATACATTTGAAAGAAATTGAAGAATCCATGTTAAAATATCCTTCAATCATAGAATCGAGCAAACTGAAAAAAAGGAGTAATAAAGAACTTATATATAAGAATAAGTGGGGGAAGAGGCAGGCATTCAGCACTAAGTAGATTTAATTAAAAATAATAGTAAACAGCTGAAAAGAATAGAAAATTAATATTATAATACCAGTAATTGAAATATACTATAAGCAACCAAAATCAGGAGATAGGGCAAGTGGTGGTAGAAAGAAGTTGAGGGATATTAAACTGTTTTTGTCATCATAGGAAATCCATACTCCATAAATTCTAGCCATATTTAAAATAATATAAACATTTTGTCTCAATTTTATGATAGTTTTCCTATTTGCTTGCCTTCAGAGGGATCAAATAGGAGCTATCTAATATTAAGATCACAGTGTGACCAAAAAAGTTATCTGAAAATTAAAGTTTATAAATCTCTGGTATTTTATTTTGTGCTGGACATTTCAGTTCAAATTAACTTAAAATTTTAAATCACAGAGATTTTGTTTGCTTTTGTAAAACAAAAGTTGAATTGCAAGCTTGTCTGGACTTTGAATGTACTTATCCGGTACTTTTTAAGTTAGATCATATAGTTACTAATAGCATTATGTGGTATCAAGGTCCATTATGCTTTGCTCTGATAACAAAACTGATATAAACCAACTAATTGGGGGCGTGGCATTTGTGCAGAGTTAAGACTTGCACACTAACATAATGCATCCATATTGGTTTTCTGTTTTCCAGGTGAGAATTTTTCAGGTGATTACCATGAGTATTTTGGACTACAAGTAGATGAAGATGCTTTGACTTACATCATGTTGGCAAATCATTTGGTTCATACACTGTATCCAGATTCTATAACAATAGCTGAGGTAATAATGATCTCTACCCCCTGACCCCCTTTAAGATAGAACATTTTGTTGACATACAATATTTGAATAATCTCTGTGTTGTCGATGATTGCATAAGTGAAATTATGCCCTGACTATAGTGCAGCTATCTTGTCTGTGTGGCACATTATTCAGAATTCACTGTTTTCCTATTATGAGATAATGTTCCCTAATTACTTGTCATTATTCCATTGTTAAAAAAGAAAATGCCAGTCGTTACAAAGTAAAATGTCCTAATCAGTGGACAGGTCCTTTTGCCATGAGACCTTCAGCACAGAAAAAGAATTGAATATTAATATGTGTCTGTCTATTTAACTTTTTTTTTCTTTTCTGGTTTAATCATCAGAGATGGCATGGTTCACTGCCTGCGAGCTTCTCTGAAACCTCTCTTGTTCTGATGCGATTACCTTTCTTGTTTACGTTATTGCTCTCAGATTGCCAAATGTTCACTAGTTATTCATGATTACTGACGGTTCATGATTAACTGTCCCAGAGCTGCTCTGTAATGATGTAATTCGGTATATGCTTAATTGACAATTCCCCTCTTGGTGATAAATCTGATAAATTAAGAAGTTTGTTAAATGCTTATGCTAATTTAGATTTAGTACTAAATTCCCTCTGGTTTTGTAAGTCCTCTAACTAAGAATTATTATTAAAATTGAATTTCATGTTAAAACTGTTCTATACAAAATGTAGAGGTTGGCATATCAAAATAGTAAGACTATCATTGAAAGAGTCAGAGCTAAGTATTTTCATGTTGTTGGCATTTAGTTCATTGAAATGAAATGTAGTCATGATGGTCTCTTTCCTGTAGTATTTATTGTTTGAATAGTCTTTTTTCTAAGCATCATTTCTCAAAACTCAAACTCTCAAACTACTGATATGATTTCCTTGTCTCTGGATTGAGAACAGCTACTCTATTTAGGCCTTTTGCCCTCTAAATATCTTCTAGGATAGAGCAATGAATCCTAAATTCCTGGAGTAAATTTTCGTATAAAATTTTTATAAAAATCCACAGTTAAAATGTCATTTTGATATCCTGTATTGTTTCACAGTCTCATCTTTCCTGTATTTAGTCATAATTTATAAGACTTTCTAATGCTTGTGCTAATACTTTCTGTGCTGAGTATTTTTAATGTACTTCAGAAGATATTTTAAACTTTTATTTTATACTTTATATATTTTAATTTTTATCTGTCAAACATAAAAACATTATTTAACTATTTAGAAAAGTTAATTATATTTATGGCAATTTGAAGCAGAGATATTATGTATGACAAATTACTATAAACAATTAATGACAGTACACATCAAAAGCAGAAAGAAAAAGAAGCAATTATTTAATACATGAAACTGAAAATTGTTACATTGATCTTTCCGTTCATTTCAAGTAAAATAGTTTCATCATCTAGGGAGCTTTTGTCTGATTATTAGTGTTTCTACCAATGAAACTTTAAGACTTTAGCCTACTTTATATTACTTGGCTTTAGATTTTTTTAAAACAAGATGTGTCTTCAATTTATTCTACTTAAATTGAAAACTACTTCAATTTCAATACATCACTTTTTTGTCTAGTGGGAGTCTATTCAAGAAGTGGAATTGATCCTCATGAACTTTTTTTTTAAGAGAGGAATGTGGTGTAACGAATAAGTAATGCAATGTTATATATAGGCCTGTGTATTGAATTTAGTTATAATGATAGTTATTAAAATTGAAGCCTTTTTCCTGGAAATGTCTACCTTTATACGTGGTTATATTTTCTGTATTAATACAGCAATATTTTATTAAAAATATTTTATTGAAAAATATTTTTTGATGACTGAAGCTTTCTCCCCCTCTGGAATAGTCATAAGTGATCTTTAGATTAAAGAATTAAAGATATTTTAACTTCATTGGAAGCATAGATGACCATTTGAATATCCTTTTGTTATCAGCTTCTTTATATTTAAGTTTATTTATTTTCATGACCGTTACATTTTCTTATTTTCTTCTTTTAAGATTTTAAAAGAATAGTTCTTAACTCTCCACTTGCAAACAAGAGCTACAAATACCTCATATGCATTAATGGGATAGGCTTCTAGGAGTCAGATTTAGGAATTAAGACTTATTGGTCTCCAGATATTTTTCTTAGCAGATTCTATTTCTTATGAAGCTATTTTCTAAAACTACCTATAGACCAAATATGGAAAGCACCTTAATGTTTTCCTGAGAAAAAAATTATCTTGATCTTTAATGCCATCTTATTACTTGTCTCATGAAAACTCTGGGTCTTATAAAAACTTCCAGGAAGGTACTGTGTATGTATTTCCAGTGTCTAACACAGGTGCCTGATACGTAACATGTAGCCAGCATTAATGAGGAGTTGAACTGAATACCTATCATAACTGTGAAAATGTGACATAAAATGATTTCTTATCTGCTAACCATTCATCTTTTTTCACTTTTTTGATTCATCTTTTTCCACTTTTATAAACTTATAAAAAAGTATGTAGAATAAGATATTATTAATGAGTATTTTCTTGTGGATATATTCCACCATGTACTATATTTTGTTGTACCTCTCTTCCATTAGAAAACAATGAACACATTATTTTGGAAGTCCAGAGAGGTCATATGTTTGTTTTTTTTTATAGCTTTTCTGTGGGAAGAGTTTGAGGATGGTGTTGTGGAAGAAGCACCAATTAAGTCTCAGAGAGCTCAGAGTGTGTGATAGTCTTTCTTTCTTTCTTTTTTTTCCCTCAGATTTTATTTTATTTTACTTTACAATATTGTATTGGTTTTGCCATACATCAACATGAATCTGCCACGCGTGTACACGTGTTCCCAATCCTGAACCCCCCTCCCACCTCCCTCCCCGTACCATCCCTCTGGGTCATCCCAGTGCACCAGCCCCAAGCATCCTGTATCCTGCATCGGACCTAGCCTGGCGATTCGTTTCTTATATATTATACATGTTTCAGTGTCATTTTCCCAAATCTTTCATAGGAAGTAAGGATAATGATCCAAGGGAGAATTTGGGTAATGACACACACATAAAAGCTGTCGGAAGCATGGGGAAGCGTGATTATTTCAAAGGGGATGGATGACATATTGAATATTTGAAATGAAACAGTAGAAATAATGATGGAGAGATGTAGGTTTTTTCCCCACACTTGCTGTGTACTTCTGTTAACAATTATGACGACCCCATAACACTGCCATTTCATGATTGTGTGTGTTTGTGTGCACGCATGTTTATTTAGGTTCTAGTTCTTGAATCCTGCAGGTCAAGTGTTATGTCTTATTTACCATCAAAGCCTTGGCAGCACCTTCATAAATCCACTCAGTCAATAGTTATTGAGTTCCTGCTTTGTGCCAAGTGCTCTTCTACTATTCTAGATTCTTGGCATATGTCAGTGAGCAACGACAGCAACAAAAAGTCCTACCCCATGTGTCTTAAATTCTAACAGTGAGGAAGCTGGAGAAGGCAATGGCACCCCGCTCCAGTACTCTTGCCTGGAAAATCCCATGGATGGAGGAGCCTGGTGGGCTGCAGTCCATGGGATTGCTAAGAGTCAGACACGACTGAGTGATTTCACTTTTACTTTTCACTTTCATGCATTGGAGAAGGAAATGGCAACCCACT
>SJYA01010135.1:0-13236 GCA_006410615.1 Neotragus moschatus
GCTGCACCAGGTCGTATGAGATCTATAACCTTTGATGTGGCATCTGAGACCCTTATGTACAGCATGTGGGGTTGAGTTCCCTGACCAGGGATTGAACTCTTCATTGGGAGTGCAGGGTCTTAGCCCCCGGACCAGGGAAGTCCTGTCTACTGAAGAGATCTTGTCTATTTCTTTTCGCTCATTTATTGTCTAGTCTCACATATAGAGTTTCTTGAGGGCTGGCACGTGGCGTTTGCTGCTGTGTCTGCAGCATCTGGAACAGCCTTGGCACTTAGTAGGTGCTTGTGGTGGTGGTGGTTTAGTTGCTGAGCAGGTGTTTATGCCTATCTCTGAGTGAATGTATTTAATCGTCACACCAGCCTGGAGAGGCAGACACCATTACTCCCATCTTACAGATGAGGTCACTGAGGCTCACAGAGGTCAAGCCATGGGCCGCAGGTCAGCTCTCAGCTGGTGACAGAGCCGGAATCCTGGGGAACATTTATCATCAACCCTAGAGGGATCTCTCGAGTCACAAGAGGACAAAGAGGAACCCCACAGAATGATCCAGAGGTTTCCTATTGACCATTTTCAGTAATTGCTGAAAAGCCTTTCTATATTCTCTGAAATTTAAGAAATGTGTAACCTCCGCAGGCAAAGTTCACCCTGGGAAGTCCAGGCTGTTCCTGACTTCAGCTGGTAACCCTGGCCCCCGGCCACCCAGGCCTCAGGCGGAGTCGGGGGTCCCAGCAAAACATTGCAAAACAGGAAAAAATCTAAGGGCACAAAAATAAAAGTGATGTGGCAGCGGAAACGGGGTTGCCATGGTTCCGCGCGACTCGCTGGCCTGGGAGGGATCCAATGTTTTGGAAGGCTCCTCCACATGACACAGGGTTTTGGAATTTTTCAGCTGGTAAATCTTTCTTAATTCGGCCCCCCCACCCTGGCTCCAGCCAAGTGGCTCCTGGGCCTCTGTGTCCCGCGGGGGCGTTGGCTGGAAATGCGCCTGTTTCGGATTACTCAGCTTTGAAACTTAAATTGTTTGAAGAGAACTTGTGTTTTGTTTTGCTGGATGGTTTCTTGGACCAGTGTGATGGCAGAGGCTCCTATCACCTGTTGAGAGGGCAAATTGATTTTTTAGAAAGAAGGCGTGGGTGGTGGAATTGGAATTCCCTCTTTCCCACTGAGTCATCACACCCTAGTGTGAGTCATTTTATGACTTGGAGGTTCCCAAAGGTTGTATTTTGAGCTTTGTTTAATAAATATAGATGCATATGCTTAAAATAAAAATTTTTTGCTAAATTAAGTACTTTTCCATGGATCCGTCCCCTGGAAACATTGGAACTCACTTAGAGAAGACACCTCCGCTTCCCACCTGTTTTTCTCCGTGGGTTTGGCTTGACCCCATCTGGTGTCTTCTGAAACAATTGACTTGGTCTGGGATTCTCTCTGCCTTGGACTTGCCTCTGGGAAAGGTCAGCCTTCAAGCTGGGCTTGACCATGACTAAGGCTCTGTAGACCTTTGCCCTTGGTGACTCATGTCCGCGGTGTCACAGGTCCCTTGGGCCGGAGCCCACCACTTACAGCTGGCTGGGGCTTTGAGTGTTCCCCCAACGACAGAAGTCAGATTGCATCTCAGGAGCCCACCCCCACCCCCGGAGATAGAGAAAATGGTCTTTTCAGAGGGCTGTTTGTCCAAACTCTAGTCCTCTTGTGTGCAAGAACAGACCTTGAAGGATCTATTTCACTGTCTTAAAAAGAGGACGTGAGTTTTCTGATTAACATGGGCCCTGGTGTTTTCACCATCAGAAATTGTTCTTGGCGCCAACAGATTTTCTGTAATTTGCAGTTAGCAGGCTAGAACTTCCACCCCCGTCAAGAAAATCAAACCTTTTATTAACGAACTGTCTGACACCCTCTTGCGTTATTTTTTTTTCCCTATAGTTTTGGTGGCATACTTTTTAAACAGTAAGAGTGATATGTGTTTAAGGGTAAGCAGGCTGAATTTTGGATCATCCGGCAGATTTGACTTGAAGCCTGGATAGACCTCATCTTTTGTGCTTTGGGACTTGGTTTCCCCATCTGTAAAAGGGGGTTTGGTGGTATTTGGGCTGTAAAAGGAGATGGAGGATCTGAAAGTTCTGGGCCATGGTAGGTGCCCAGAAGATGTCAGCTAACTGTCCACGTGTCCCCTGGGAGCTTGGTTTACATACCTGAATGAGTAAGGCCCAGGTTGGTTTCTTGTCTGGGAGAAAGGTCCTTCCTGGCACAGGCGAGCCTTTCCCTTCCTCTCAGCTCCCACCCATCAGACCCTGCTGTCATGCCCAACACGCTGGAGGGAAACTGAGGATCGGCCTGCCCCCTGCCCCCATCTTACAGATGGGAAGCCAGCTTGCCGAAGGAGGTGGGCAGACTTCCTTGAGTTGACAGCACACGTCAGAGGAAGGCTGGGCCCCGCACCCCCGCTTCCTGGTTCCCTGAGTGACTGGGGTCTGATAGAGGACACGTAGGGATGACAGCCCCTGGCTGAGAAGAGGTGCCCCTGGGCTGGGATGGAGGCTGAGCTGAAATCTGGCCCCTATGCAGACGACGTGCTGATGCTCCCCTGGCCTCGCTCCTCCACGCACTCAGCCCCCAGGATTTCCATGGCTGCTCCCTAGATATTTATTAAAAACCTAGTGTGCGCAGGTTCTGTGCCAGGCCCTGGGGGGCATATGACCAAGGAGGTCCCTGCCCTCAGGGCATGGCTAGTTTCAAACTTGCCTACAAGCAGGTCACTCTGAGATGGGATGAGTGCTGTGAGGATAGGGGAACCAGTCCTAGGAGCAAGACCAAAGGGTCTGGAGGTGAGGAGAAAAAAATACGGGATGCTAACTTGAATCCAGATTTCCTAGTGTGAGTGTGTCCCTCACAGTGGCACAGAGCTTGGGACACACCGGTAGTTTAAAAAGTGTTCCTTGTTTTCTGAGATTTGGATCTAACTCGACAGTCCATATTTTTGTTTCTTGCATCTGGCAACTGTGGACTGTGTAGTTAGGGAGGGCCTCCCTGAGGAGGTGCCTCTGCACGTAGCCCTAAAGGTGGGGAAGAGGGAGCTGCATGGGTGGTCGGAAGAGTGTCCAGGCAAGAGGACCTGCCCCCGGCCAGGGCCCCAGCGTAGGGCTGAGCCTGGGGTGTTTGGGGAACTGAAAGCAGACCCAGGCGACTGGTGCAGGGTGAAGGCGAGTGCGACACCAGTCAGGCCTGGAGAGGTCGCGGGGCGGTGGCGGTGGGAGCGGGTCAGGTCAGGCTGGGCTGTGTGGACGTGGCGAGGAGTTTGCATTTCCTTCCAGAAGCGAGTAGCTGTTGGAGGCTTTTAAGCAGGGAGATGTCATGATTGAATTTACATTTTTAAGATGGCTTTGGCAATCTGCACGGAGAATGAGCTCGGGGTGGAGGCGGGGGGCGGTGGGGTGACGGAGCAGTCGCTGCAGTTGTGCAGATGGGGACACCGGGGGTGGGGTAGGCGTACCGAGGAAGTGGGGAGGCGGAAGGGAAGAGGGGAGGTGTGGGAATCAGGCTCTTCCTCCCCAGCTCTCAGGAGACCCGTCGAGGGCTGTTAGTCCACTCTGTCCTGGCTGGCTCTGCGACCCCGTGGACTGTAGCCCTCCCAGGTTCCTCTGCCCATGGGATTTCCCAGCAAGAATACTGGAGTGTGTTGCCATTTCTTTCTCCAGGGGATCTTCCCGACCCAGGGGTCGAACTTGTGTCTCCTGGGTTGGCAGGCAGGTCTTTTCCACTGAGCCACCTGAGAAGCCCAGTGGTGCCATTCTGGGTGGATGACGTCCTAAGGGGCCATTCCTGACCCCCACCCCGCATCTGCTCGGCTCATTAAGCCTGTGCATCCAGGGAGCGTGAGTTCTGCTAGTTAAGCAATCGGAAAGAGCAGACCCAAATGACTTCAGCCATCTTCATGGAGAAGGGAGCTAATTTTAAAAAGCAGAGCCAGGCCTGGGAAGCATCACGCACGGCTTCCTAACCCAAACTGACACTTTGGTTTCCTCCCGGTTCGCCTGGAGCCCAGTGGCACGCTCACGGGCCCCAGTGAGGACGGGCTTGCTTCCCTTCTTCTGAGAGCGTGCTGCCTTCTGCGGCGGGTGGTGACGTGAGCCCACCGCGGACACGAGGCTGACAGCGAAGACTCCAGCTCGGACGCAATGCTGCCCTGCTTACTGCTCCCGGATGCGCTCCTCCATCAGGGGATTCAAGAGCTGCCTGCAAGAGCTCCATGGGACCATCCCCCACAGACCCACCGGCCACGGCCCGTGTTCTCCTGGCGGTGGCGCCGAGTTAGAGCGAAGGCTGGGCTATTTCTTGAGCCGCGTGTCTCCCACCTCACCGTTTCTCTTACAGAGTCTTGCTGAGGCTTCTGTAGACCCAACCTCTTTGCCCGAAGGAGCTGGCTCTTTAGCCTCTGAGTAAAGAGTTGGAAGAGCCTATTTTGTGCTGGCTGCCAGCCCCTGTTAATTTAGGACAGGGGAAGTTTGCCCGAACATCTGCTCGAGAGACCGAAGTCCTTTATTTCATCTCAGCCCAGAGCAGTAGAAGCAGCCTGGGTCTTCTCGAGCCTCTTCTGTTCTGGGCAGGTTTTCTGAGTCCCGGACCTAGGGTAGCACCCCGGAGGTGGATTACCTAAAATTATCTAGAACTCGGGGTGAGTGGCTTTCGTTGAGTTTGATTCCTTGTCTGCACCTGTAATAACAGGCTCCTTCCTTCAGTCAGTTCCCTCAAAGGACTCTTCACAGACAGGCGGTGACTTCGCTTTGTGGGGTCTTTTTGCAGAGTGGCCAGTAGCCGGCCGTTTCCTGAGCTCTGGCGATGGGCTGAGCGCTGGGGAATCGTGAGGTCAGTTTGTGCGTTTAGTCCACCTGTGTTTGCTGAGCATCTATTAAGTGCCAGACACGTCGTCCTGGGAAGAAGCAGAGAACAAGTCGGCGGTGTGGCCCCGCTCTCTGGGAATGTGTCCCCGCTCTCTGGGAGTGTGTCCCCGCCCTCCATTCAGGCAGCCAGGCCAATGACTAAAACTGCCTTTGGGGCCTTAAGAAAATGGAAATAATGGTGAAAAGACCCATGTTTGAAAGGAAAGAAAACTCAGGCACCATGCTACCTGTTGGAATTATTTTTTTAAGAGCAAAATCTTCGTTTTTAGGTGAAATTTCATCTTGAAATGGTAGCAGCTAGTTAAAAAGCCACTAAGCCATTCTGTAGGCCAGTTGGCTTTAAAAAAAAAAAAAAAACAGAGAGCTGTGGTAAACTGCACCCTGGGCTTCCCGGGTGGCTCAGACCGTAAAGAATCTGCCTGCAGTGCGGGAGAAACCTGGTTTCATCCCTGGGTCAGAAGATCGCCTGGAGAAGGGAATGGCAACCTGCTCCAATATCCTTGCCTAGAGAATTCCGTGGGCAGAGGAGCCTAGCAGGCTACAGTCCACAGGGTCTCAAAGAGTCAGACATGACTGAGTGACTACCACACAAACTGCACATAATATTGATCGTTCCAACCCTTTGTAGGCGTGTCATTCAGTAGCATTAAAATGCAGTCACAACGTTGTGTAACAGCACTATTTTCAGACATTTCCAGTTTCTGAAACAGGAGATCTGTGCCTGTTAAATAATAACTCTTTCCTCCCCCAGCCCTTGGTTACTTGGAGTCCCTTTTCTGTTTCTCTGAATTGGCCTATTCAGTGTGCCTCATATGAGTGGGATCAAACCATCTGTGTCCTTCTGTGTCTGGTGTATTTCGTAATGTTTTTAAGGTCTGTGCTTATAGCATGTATCAAAATTTGCTCCCCTTTTAAGGCTAAATAATATTCCACCGTATGTATCAGTTCAGTTCAGTCACTCAGTGTGTCTGACTCGTTGCCACCCCATGGACTGCAACAGGCCAGGCCTCCCTGTCCATCACCAACTCCTGGAGCTTGCTCAAACTCATGTCCACTGATTCGGTGATTCTAACCGTCTCATCCTCCATCACCCCCTTTTCCTCCCTTCAGTCTTTCCCAGCATCAGGGTCTTTCGCAGTGAGTCAGTTTTTCGTATCTGGTGGCCGAAGTATTGGAGCTTCAGCTTCAGCATCAGTCCTTCCAATGAATATTCAGGACTGATTTCCTTCAGGATGGACTGGTTGGATCTCCTTGTCATCCCAGGGACTCTCAAGAGTCTTCTCCAACACCACAGTTCAAAAGCATCAGTTCTTTGGCGCTCAGCTTTCTTCATGGTCCAAGTCTTATATCCATACTGTATGTATAGACCACATTTTGTTTTTCCCTTTATCCACTGGTGGTCACTTGGGCTGTTTCCATCCCACAGACCTCTGTTTTTCTTGAAGAAGCACTTCTCTGCTTCAGCCACCACTTAGATTATAACTGTTACTTACTGCAGTGATGTAATAAAACTCTGATCATGTCAACAAATGACTGAGTCCTGGGGCATAACATGAAGTCATGGCCCCTGAGGGTATCCTGTAGGGCAGGTGATGGTGAGGGTACCCAGAGGGGATGAACTTGGTCCAAAAGAGGGGACTTCAGCTGAGTCCTGAAGGCCAAGCCACCACCAATGCCTGCCTGCCTCCCTTAACTTGGTGGAGGAGCTGCATGGTCTCAGGAGTCTGCAGCCACGTGATGGAAGAGCTCAGTTCAGCCAGTGAGCGGCAGAGGAGGAGAGCGACACACCAGATATCAACATTGGTCCTTTCTTGGATTAATTTGTTACTTGATCTTCTGACATAGCTCACACTGAGGCTAGTGAGGACGTGGTTTTTGATGAGGACTTGTGCTTAGCTCAGACTGCCTTCTGAGAGGCGGACACATGTCTCTTCGATGACCTGTGACCTGTCTTTGATGTTAAAAAGTAGGATTTTCTCCGGAGAGCTCTGTCCGGGGCTTCGCACACTGGACATACCCTGTCTTGATGACTTGACTTCAGATTCCTTGACGTCTGTCCATCTGTCCTCTCTTGCTTCCTTTCCAGCAGCAGCTGATGTCAGCTCCTGGTTTTTCCCCGCCCCTGTCAGCAGCCTTTGGAACTGCTGACACTTCTGTACATTCAGACGTGAAATGTTCGCTAGGCACCTACCACGTGTTGGGTGTTGGCGAGACGGTGGCGACTGTTAGCTTGGTCCCCTCCTCCGGGATCTCTTCCCTTTGGGCATAAACCTGTGTCTGCCCTCGTCATTGCAGGAACTGCAAGGCCAGGGCGTGCAGGCTGACTTGTTGGAGATGGCTCCAACTGGCCTAGTACTTGTTCTTCCTGCAGGTCATCTCGATTGCATCAGCTTTGGTGGCAATCACAACTTTTTATTGTTTATTATGTTGGGAAATATGTCCTCTACATGTTGAAATAATGCCTGGAAACTCAGTTTCTTTGGGTAAACCTGCTGGTCCAGGACGACACGTTTCAAATCTGACCTGTCACAGAAGCTGCTAATCACTGTGCTTGCAAAAGGGGGGGGGGGGTTTGGGGGTCGTCCTTTGGCCAAACGTCAGGACACAGTACATACCCAGCCCACCTTGGAGAGTTAATGCTACAGCTGAGCAGATTAAAGGCTCTGAGCAGTCCTGCAGTAAAGAAATCCACTTGCCTGACTCTGCCTTTGCCAAATGCTTACTAGCTGGTAGAGCTTGCTTTCCTTTCTCATAAACCCATGTAATATTCTTTAGAGCCAGTGCTCCACAAAACACCCTGGAAACACTTGTGGAAATGATTTGTTTCAGCCCCAAACTGCCCACTGGCCAATGTAGGTGGTCAGCAAAAGAAATCTATTATTTGCAAATGAAGAGTTTTGTTTGGCCCAACTTGTTGGCCCCAAACTGTGGAGCCGGTGCCCTGCTCCAGGGAAGGAGGATTTACCACTGAAACCTCTCCGCGACTGTTGTGATGCGTCATGTGAGAGCCAGGCTCTCTGTTGACTAAACGGTGGAGGGTGGGCGCCTGTGTTCCCTCCCTTTCCAAGGCCTCTCGAGCCAGGACACTGTTTAAACCTCCGAGGACAGAATATGCAAGCCACCTGTGTTCTCAGACGGTGGAGAAGTCATGTCTGGGACAGTCATGGGTCTGTAATGGGGCCCCTGCGACAGTCTTGGCATATGCAGAGCATTTTGGAAATAGCCTTTGGTTGAGCAAAGCATATTATAAAGTAAAGCATATGACCATCCTTGTATCTTAAAGAAAGATGTAGATATTTAAATATAGACAAAAAAGATAATGGTTTGGGGACGATGGACAATTTCTATTTTTTCCCTAATTTTGTAGCGTTGCCCAGTTTCCTATTGTCCATGTGCCTTCTCTTTGCAAAAGGAAATATGTTTATAGAAGTAAAAATATGTATATGTACATACGTGCATATGTGATGCACACATGCACGTGTACTTCACTGAAGTGATCGGACCTAAAAGCCAAGGTCGGCATAAGCTGGTGAGTTTTTGTCTTAAATCTCCGGTTGCTAAGAATCCCTTCAAAGTCTGTCATTTCTAAATTTTTCCAGATGGGCAGCAAATTTGGGAGATGGAGGCCACGGTGGATAAAGACAAGAGCCAGCCTGTAAGCACCCAGACGCGCTGACCGGATGCCCTGTCCTGTCCACCCCCAGCCCTTGTGCTCTCTTTCCCTCTGTTTTGTCCTCCCTTCATCAACGCGCCAGTGCTTTGGACCAAATAGGCATTTAGTGGGTATTGACCTGACGAGTGAATTACGTGTTTCCTGAGCATCAGACCCTCTGATTTGTAACAGTGGCATCTTAATATACTTTCATAGAGTAAGTAGTAAGTCATCTTTGCTGCAGCTGAAAAGTCAAGTTCCCTTTAATTAGAATTTTGCCTGTGAGCCTGCAGGATGTGTCATGAGTCTGTTCATTTTTACTGAAGTATAGCTGGTTCACAATATGCTGTTGGTTTTGGGTGCACAGCAAAGTGATTTGGTTGTGTGCGTGTATACATATATATCCATATTCTCTTTTTAAAGAATTCTTTTCCATTATAGATTATTACAAGAGAGTGCATACAGTTCCCTGTGCTAGAGAGCAAATCCTGTTTGTCTGTTTTATATAGAGTATTGTTCGTCTGTTAATCCCACACTCCCAGTGTGTCCCTCCCCATCACGAGTCCTTTTAGATGGGCTGGCTCACTGTGCTTAGGACCTTGGATAGGAACTTACTTGTGGTTGCAGTTAAATCACTGACAACTGTCTTTCAGAACATGCTTTTTGTTGAGATTCCGGAGTATCGGAACAAGCACATTCGGACTTCGGTGAAGGTGAACTTTTACGTCATCAATGGGAAAAGAAAACGAAGCCAGCCTCAGCACTTTACCTACCATCCAGGTAAGGAGTTCTCTCTGGAGGCCCCCTGGGCGTGAAGAGGCGGCACTGTGTGCAGGTGCGGACGCCTGTCATCTGCTGGGCGACTCTGGGCAAGTGACTCACCGCCTCTGAGCCTCGGCTTCCTCTTCTGTCAGATGGCACCTTCCTTATGGGAGGTGTAGGAAGCAAGTGCATGCAAAGTGCTTGGGGCCGTCTACGGCAACGATACCGGCTATCGCTACTCATATCTTCCCTTGCCAGGGCAGAGTAAGAGTGGGGCACGTGTAGGCTTGTTTGCTGGAAGGTGGCAAGGTTGATGACTCCTCTCTCTGTCGTAGATTTGATCACAGTAGAGGCCAAAAGAGAATATGCCCTAAAATCCAGCTCCTTAGGGACCCACAGTAGGNTGTAGGAAGCAAGTGCATGCAAAGTGCTTGGGGCCGTCTACGGCAACGATACCAGCTATCACTACTCATATCTTCCCTTGCCAGGGCAGAGTAAGAGTGGGGCACGTGTAGGCTTGTTTGCTGGAAGATGGCAAGGTTGATGACTCCTCTCTCTGTCATAGATTTGATCACAGTAGAGGCCAAAAGAGAATATGCCCTAAAATCCAGCTCCTTAGGGACCCACAGTAGGTGGACACTTGGTAGATAAACAGTTACTGAGCGGATCACCAGGCCAGGAGGCCTCATTGCCACCAAGCACGGCAGTCCCAAGACAGGCAACGAGAGCCATGTTTCATTCATCCCCTTGTCGAGAAAATCTCTGAGTGCCCACTCAGTGCCAGGTACTGTTTAGGCTGGGCTTCCTTGGTGCCTCAGACGGTAAAGAGTCTGCCTGCGATCCAGAAGACCCAGCTTCCATCCCTGGGTGGGGAAGATCCCCTGGAGAAGGAAATGGCAGCCCACTTGCAGGATGCTTGCCTGGGAAATCCCATGGACAGAGGAGCCTGGAGAGCTATAGTCCATGGGGTTGCCAAAGAGTCAGACACAGCTTAGCAGCTAAACAATAACACCTGTTCAGGGTGCTGGGGTCCCAGCATTGAGCGAAAAAGACCCAGGAGAAGACTCCTCTCTCGGAGGAGCTGACATTCTAGTGTGGGGGGCGGTGCTGAGATGATAACTGAGCGCGTGGACTGCACAGACATTTCAGACGACGCTGAGTGTGGCGAAGGACGCCAGGCAGGGAAGGGGTGGGAGCTGCCAGGGCAGTGGGAGGAGGCGGAGGCACACCTTTACATCAAGCTCTTGTCAGAGCTCTCCCCCCGGGGGAAGAGACAGCACATGTCCCAGGGCTGGCGGCAACCCACCAGTCACTTTCCGGTATCAGAAAGACCTATAGTTCAAGGCCACCACCCAAGGTAAAACTTCGAACCTAAGACACTGGGGGAGCTCTTGCCGGAGCCCAGGTCTTTGATCCCTGCCTTCTGGCCACCCGAGGCTGTGCTCCTACCGCTATCTGCCCATCCTACATGCCCCCCCCCTCCGGTGGTGCTAAGAGAGGTCCGCCCCATGTGCTCTGCTCTTCTCGCAGTCCCAGCCATCAAGACGGAGCCCACTGATGAGTACGACCCCGCCTTGATCTGCAGCCCCGCCCATGGGGGCCTGGGGAGCCAGCCGTACTACCCGCAGCACCCGATGGTGGCCGAGCCCCCCTCCTGCCTCGTGGCCACCATGGCCCCCTGCCAGCAGTTCCGCTCGGGGCTCTCATCCCCCGACGCACGCTACCAGCAGCAGAACCCGGCGGCCGTCCTCTACCAGCGGGGCAAGAGCCTGAGCCCTGGGCTGCTGGGCTACCAGCAGCCCGCCCTCATGGCCGGCCCGCTGGCGCTGGCGGACGCCCACCGCTCCGTGCTGGTGCACGCTGGCTCACAGGGCCAGGGCGCGGCGCTGCTGCACTCCAGCCCCGCCAGCCAGCAGGCCTCACCCGTCATCCACTACTCGCCCACCAACCAGCCGCTGCGCTGCGGGAGCCACCAGGAGTTCCAGCACATCGTGTACTGCGAGAACTTCGCGCCTGGCCCCGCCAGGCCCGGCCCGCCCCCTGTCAGCCAGGGCCAGAGGCTGAGCCCGGGCTCCTACCCCACCGTCATCCAGCAGCAGAGCGCCCCCAGCCAGAGAGCCGCCAAAAACGGACCCCCGGTCAGTGACCAGAAGGAAGTGCTACCCGCGGGCGTGACGATCAAACAGGAGCAGAACTTGGACCAGACCTACTTGGATGACGGTAAGAGGCTTGTCTTCCTCATCCTGCGTGAGTTCGATGCCCTGTAGCCAACCCCCACCCCCCCACCCCAGCAAGCTGACTGTATGGCCTGGGTAGCCTCCTTTACCTGTTTGGGGCCTCGGTGTCCCCCTCTTTAAAGGAAGGGAGTTGAATAAGATGACCTTTAAGGTCTCACCCAAGTCTCTGCATGAATCATTGCCCAACAGGAGTTTGGGGTGGGCGTTCCGGGTTTTACTTGCTCCCCCCTAAAACCATGGCGACAGAAAGAGCAAGTGAGGGCACTTCTGGCCCTAGGAGTATGCCCCAGGTCACAAACCGGGTCCGTTTAGCTGCTTCCACTCTGTTTCCATTTGCCAAATTTAGACCGAGGACAGGGCAACAGAAAGGAAGGAAAGCTAACCTTTTATTCCTGGAGAGAAAGAAAAAAAAAAAACCTCCCACTATATAGTCTTCTGTTGTGTATTTAGGGGAGGGGGTGGGGCGGAGGGAAGGGGAGATCTTGAAGGGTGGCTGCCTCGGAAGGGCACATGAATGGGGGCTCGCGGGCAGGCTGCAGGCGGTCTCCACCACGTGCCCATGGAACAGAGCCGCGCATTGATGCGGGGAAACAGTGAGCTTCCGCTGTGGTGAGCCCAGCTGATGGGCTGGTTGGGCCAAAGGACGGATGCAGAGGCAGCCTTGTGTGTCTGTAGGTGCCCGAGTGGGTGGCGGGGTCCAGCCGGGGGGCAGGCTTGTTGGGAGTGGCAGTGCTGGTGGCGTGGGTCTATGGTCGCAGCGAGGGAGGGTGAGCTGTGCAGGCAGGACTCACCTGGGACCAGCCAGATGCCACTGCAGGGGCAGAGAGGGCAGGGTGGTCAGAGCGGCCTTCCCCTGGGGAAGGAAGAAAACGGGTGGCTTGGATTTCTGAATGAGAAGGAAAGCCTGTCCCACTGGCTGGCGTCTGCAGCTCCAGCCTCGTCCTTGACTGGTAACAGCATCCGAGACACCCTGAAATGTCAATTATTCAGGAAAGTTTACTCTCGGGAATGCAACCAAGGTATAGGAAGCAGGAGGCAAAAAGCTTCAAAATAGTCACAACAGTTATCGTGAAGACTGGGTGCTAGACGTCAGACACAGTGAATGTAGGGCGCTCACTCAGAGACTGTTGACTTTTACTTTATTGCAAAGTTCTGACAATCCGCCATGTTTTGTAGTTTCCACGTCCCCTCTCTAGTAAAACTGTCTTTCAGAAACTTCCCCCCAAGTGTATCCAGCGAAGGTCCTGAGAACCTCTTAGTTTAGAGTCAGACTGCCCCAAGTGCGTTACAAAGGTGACCTTGGAGTACCGCTGAGTTAATCATTGAGCTGACTGGTCCTGAACATTCAAAGCAGATTGAGTCAGGAGCACTGTGCTCTGTTTTAAAGGGAGAGACCCTGGTGCCATCCATTCACAAAACAGTGTATACCCGAATGGCGAAGTTCAAGCTTCGGTGCTTAGCTGAAAGGGGGTAGAAAACTGCACTGGTGCGGAGTGCCTTCCCAACTGAGAGATGGATGAAGTGGGCTGTAACCCGACCGCCCTCCACGCGTCTGCTCAGGCCTGGATCAGGCAGAGGCGCTCCATGAATAAGTGATGCTGGAGCAGGGGCTGGAACTGTCCTCCCCTGACTCTCCCAGGTCGCCTTGGTCTCTGGAGTAGGAAATATGCCGGCCCCTCCCACCCTG
>SJYA01010136.1:0-13840 GCA_006410615.1 Neotragus moschatus
CGAGAGGATCCTCCCAGGAGCGCCTGAACAGGTGAGAGGGGATTCTAAGACCTCCTCCTGGCAAACGTCCAGAGGCCCGTGAGAAAGCCACGGAAGTCACCGAAGCAGCGGCAGGACCTGAGTCCAGAGCTGCCGTCGGGTACCTGGCTGTGAAGAGTGGGCGCGCAGCAAGTAGAAAACTTCTCTAACGGGCCGGCTGCCTGCTGAAAGTGTACGTGCGAGGGGCTGGCGGGGGCTGGAGGCCAGGCGGAGCGCTGCAGACTGCGGTGCGTGTGGCGCAGTTTTCGCGGGGCTGGGGGCCAGAGCGCTGTGGCAGGAGTGGTCTCAGGAGAAAGGCTGCAGAAGGGCCAGAAGAGTCGGTCTTGGGAGGGTTGAGGCCAGAAATTCACCCACCTCCTCTTAAGAAATGGATGCTTATTGCAAACAAGTATGCCCAGGAATCCGGCCGAGGCATGTGCATGGAACGCTTTCCGTCAGCTCAGATGCAGGCGACGGCTGAGCTGTTAGAGCTGGCGGGGCCGGGTGGGATTGGGTAGACCGAGGCTCTCAGGCTAAAGAACACGAGGGACAGACATGGACGCTTGGTGACGCCTAAACTGGAGCTTGAGGTGTCAGAGGTGAGGCAGCTGAGCCCAGGCGAGTGCTCGGTGAGCAGCTGCTGACAGCAGAGCCTGTGTGGGGCTGATCCTCCAGGCGGAGTCAGGGATCTCCTGAATGATGGGGGCACTTCTGGCTTCTGACACGCTTGCTCTTTTCCAGAAGCATCGGGTCCATGCTGCTGCTGGCTTGGGCACCCAAAGCTTGGCACAGGCTCTTCCAGCTCAAGCCTCTGGCCCTCCCTGGGGCCCCAGGAGGCAAGGCCCAGCATGTGAGATACCAGCTCTTCTCCGCGCCAGGCCCTGCAGAGACAGGCAGGCAGGGCCAGCCCCAGGGTCCTGGCCTGCGAACCAGGCTGCTTGTCACAGCCTTGATTGGGGCTGGACTGGGTGGGGCCTGGCTGGCCATGAGGGCCGAGAAGGAGCGGTGGCGGTGGCAGCAGCGGACAGAGGCCCTGCGGCAGGCTGCCGTGGGCCAGGGCGACTTCAGCCTGCTGGACCACCAGGGCCGAGTGCGCTGCAAAGCTGACTTCCGGGGCCAGTGGGTGCTGCTGTACTTTGGCTTCACTCATTGCCCTGACATCTGCCCCGACGAGCTGGAGAAGTTGGTGCAGGTGGTACGGCAGCTGGAGGCGGAGCCCGGCCTGCCCCCGGTGCAGCCCCTCTTCGTCACCGTGGACCCCGAGCGGGACACCGTGGCTGCCATGGCCCGCTACGTGCAGGAGTTCCACCCGAGGCTGCTGGGCCTGACTGGCTCTGCCGAGCAGATCGCCCAGGTGAGCCGCAGCTACCGCGTGTACTACAGCGCCGGCCCCAAGGACGAAGACCAGGACTACATCGTGGACCACTCCATCGCCATCTACCTGCTCAGCCCTGACGGGCTCTTCACAGACTACTACAGCAGGGCCAGGTCGGCCGAGCAGATCACAGACAGTGTGCGGCGCCACATGGCTGCCTTCCGCAGCGTCCTGCACTGAGCCGGGCCATTAAAGGGCTGTGACAGAGTTGTGTGCGTGAGATCTGTACCGGCAGCCCCTGGAGGCCATGGCGGGAAGGGGGCTGGGGGCCTGGTGGCTGCCTCCTGGGGTGCAGGGGACAGACAGCCCTCTCCCCTACACACGACGGTTCTGTAAAGGGTTTGTTTTTTAAGGGACTGGTGGGATGGCAACACTTTATTAGGTTGGGCCAGCCAGGAAGCAAAGCAGAAGGCGCAGACGCACACCCAGTGTCCATGGGGGTGGGCTCCAGGGCCCAAGCCTGGCCCCGGCTCCCAGCTCAGGGCTGCACCGTGGAGGGGGCGGTGTAGGTCTGGAAGCGCTGGTGGGCCCGCTGGCGCGTGAGCAGCCTCAGGGACATGGTGTCCACGGCCGCCTCCAGCCCCGGCTGCTGGCTGATCTCCACTGTGTAGTCGTTGGCCTGTAGGGCGCCAAGCATCAGCAGAGGCCAGGGGCCACTTCCCTCCCAGATGCCTGGGCCACTCACCAGCTGCAGGGAGGCCAGCATGGAACGGCACACTTCGAAGGCAGGCTGGCCTGCCACCAGCTTTGCGAAGGGGCACCACTGGTTGAGCTGGCTGAACCGGGAGACCACCTGGTCCCCATAGGTGTGGATGTCAAAGGGCACGTGCTCCTCCTGCAGAGGGGAGGGGAGGGGAGGGGAGGGGAGGGTCCCGGGCTGGCCCAAGGCAGGCAGCAGGGGGCGCTGTCCTCCACCAGGGGCCCCACCCAGCCCACCTCACCTGCTCCTGGAGCAGGGTCTGGATGGCCTCCTCCCAGCCCCTGATGTGCCGCTTCAGCTGTGTCTCCTGGACAGGCTCCTGCCTCGAGGTGGTGACGAAGACATCCTGCTTCGAAGTGGTGACGAAGAGCTCCTAGAGGAGGACCGGGGCCACCAGGTGGGTGCAGGGTCTGCCCCCGCCCTGCCCGGCTGCCCCCACTCTGACCTGGGCCTACCACATTTCTCTGGACCAGCTCCTCATAGCGCAGAGACGCTGGCATGGCTTCCGCTTCTGCAAAAGTGTGGCTGTGAACCTCTCTCTCTCTCCGCTCTTCAGGGGCCCCTCGGGCCAGCAGCCCACTCCCATACCTACCCACGTTTGCATCTTCCCCGGGCTCTGCCCCCTCAGGCTCTGCGTACTCCTCGGGCTCCAGGAAGTCATCTGCTGGAAAGGGAGCACCCGGGCACAAGGCTGGTTAGGCTGCAGCAGGTGCTAAGCCCTGCCCTGGCCTACCCCCGGAGGCCCCACCTGCAGCGCCCAGGTCTTCCACTGAGTCCTCCAGGCGGTCCNCTCCTCGGGCTCCAGGAAGTCATCTGCTGGAAAGGGAGCACCCGGGCACAAGGCTGGTTAGGCTGCAGCAGGTGCTAAGCCCTGCCCTGGCCTACCCCCGGAGGCCCCACCTGCAGCGCCCAGGTCTTCCACTGAGTCCTCCAGGCGGTCCTCCTCCACGGGCCACAGCCCCTGCTCGGCCCTTGGCAGCCACCGCTCAGCCACCTGTGCAGAGACAGCCCCTCAGAGGCACTGCTGCCTCCCACCAGGCCTTGCGGGGTCCACATGGTGGCCAGTACTTGCCTCCCTCCTCTGCATCTTCCGGAGCGTCTCCAGCTGCTCCTTCACGTGCTTCCAGTACAGAACCTCCATGTCTGCGCACACAAGCCTCGTGAGGGGCTTCCTCATCCTGCCCAGGCCCACCCGAGTCCACTCGGCCTCCAGCCTCCCCGGGCTGAGGGGGGCAGTGCAGCGTGGGGTCAGCCTCCCTCAAAGAGCCCGAGGCCCCAGGCTCACCTGCAAAGGAAGGGCCCTTTCGCCGGGACCTCCTGCTGTCGGTGTGGTCGGCATCTGCAAGAAGCCCAGGTCAGCACAGGCCGAGCCGAGGCCCACAGCCGCGCCCGGCCCCGGGCCCCACGCACAGGCAGCCAAGTACCACTGGTGGAAATCCTGCAGCTTGACGGCGCCCTTCCTCTTGCGCTTCTGTCCTGGCGCCGCCTCCACGCAGGGGGGCACAGAGTAGGGCCTACCTGGGGGCAGACAGGCAGTCCAGGAGCACAGCCACAGCCCAGGGCCGTCTCGGTGCCCACAGGCCAGAGCCCCAACCTCCTCAAGCCAGGTGAGCCCAGCCCCCACCCCCGGTGCCCAGGGACCGTGCCCTCCGCGTTACCTTTCCTGAAGGGCTTAGAATCTGGAGAGTCGAAGGGGTCCAGGCCCTGCCAGGGGTCTGGGGCGTCCTGAGCACAAGCAGACATGGGAGAGTGGCGGGCGCGCCCCCTCCCCTAGTTGAGAGCACGGGGGAGGGGCACCCTGGGGCTGCAGCAGGGAGGCTCAGCGCTGGGGGAGGAAGAAGGCTCAAGAGACCACTGCCAAGGGCGCCCCCCAACCCTCCGCCGGGCTCCGGGCTGCACGCCCCTCACCTGCAGCCTGGACGTGGGCTCCGGGGCCTCCTTCCGCTCCCGGAGTGTACACCTCCTGGGCTGGGCAGCACTCTGCAAAGGAACACCAGGGATCCCTCTCCTCCTCCACCCAGGATTCCAGGACCCCCAGCAGCTCTGCTCTGGGGCCAGACACAGGGAACCCTGCAGAAACCCCCTGGGGGCAGAAAGTTCAACGACCAAAAGGTAAAAAGCTAGTAGAAACTTTAGGAGACGATAGAAACTAGACCAGTGGCCAGAAGATGCCGCTTCAAAGGAAAAAACAGACGGTGAAGAATCTGCCTGCGACGCGGGAGACCTGGGCGCCATCCCTGGGTCAGGAAGATCCCCTGGAGGAGGGCATGGCGACCTGCTCCAGTATCCTTGCCTGGAGAACCCCATAGGTGGAGGAGCCTGGCGGCTGCAGTCCACAGAGTCACAGAGAGTCAGACGAGACTGACCAGTTAAGCAGAGCAAAAGCCACCAATCGAACCTGACAGGCCCGTCCACGCTCGCCAGCCTGGCCTCGAGAGCCAGCTCTGGAGACCAGCGCCACTCTGGGTGCTGCCCCCAGGCACCAGTCCACCCCTGAAGGGCAGCAGCTGCTCTGCTCAGAGAGGGAGCCATGAAAGCTGCTGCTGGAAAGGGCAGGGTGTGGGGCCGGGGCCGGGCCGGCTGGCGGCGGACACACCCACTGCCCTGGCGCACAAGGACCAGAGAGCTGGCAGCCCAGGGGCCCGCCTGCCCCACGCATGTGCTGTCCCCACCGGGGCTCACCAGGCCTCCCTGGGGGTCCCACCTGCTTGGGGCTCCTGGGCTCCGGGGGCTCCATGGGGACCTCGGGTGCTGAGGCCTCGGGGGGCTCCGCCGCCCCTGCTGCATCCTCTTCATCCTCTCCCACACCCCCACCTTTGGGCACCGGGCCGTCTGGAAAGGAGCCTGGCAGGGACACAAGACAGTCAGCCCGAGGAGCCCAAAGGCCAGGCAGCGGGGGCTGCGCCTGGGGACGAGGGGCTGTCCCTGCCGCAGCGTCACCTGTGGGGAGCAGACAGTGTACAGCACGCTAGCGTCACACCACTGCTTTGTTTGGTTCACTTTAGTTTTTAATAATTTTCCTCTTTAAATGCTGCCGCCTCTGTCTGCTCAGAGAGGAAGCTGGTCTGGGGGCAGCCACTGAACCAAGACAGCACAACTGGCCAGGTGGGCCCTGGGCACAGAGGCCCGCCCCTGAGCCTCAGCACCCCCAGGCTGCAGCGGTGGACAGGCTGGGTGCTGAGCACAGAGGCCCGCCCCAGCCCCCGCAGACCCGCCTGGGAGCTCGCTTCTCACCTGGCCCCTGGGAGGTGCTGAGCGCTGGGCCGGGACTCCCGCACACAGAGACTTCCATGGGCTGCTCCTCAGCCCTTCCAGGCTCTGAGAGAGAGCAGGGATCGAACACAGTCAGCCCTGCTCCCCCTGCAAGGTCCCTCCCGGGCCCCATGCGGCCAGATCCGGGGAGGGGGAGCACAGCCTGGCACAGGCCTCAGGCCCTCTGGGGCTGAGCCAGGTGTGGGCAGAGGCCCCGTCCTGCAGGCAGATCTGAACGGTGGGTGCAGACACCCAAGCGAGCCCGCCTCGCCCCCGCCCGAGTCCTCACCTTTCGAGTTCCCTGGCTGCAGGGCTTCCATGAGGGATACACCCAGTGGCTCCAACAGGAATGTGCCTCTGGGGTGCGGCGTGCACGTGTTCACCCTGAAATCCTTCCGGCTGGCCAGGACCTCCCCCTGACAGCTGGCAAAACACGGGCGCTGCAGAGACCCTTCCCCAGCACCCCCCCGTCCACCCAGCAGGCACAGCCCCGCACCTGTACAGGGGGTTACTGTTCTTCTCCATCTCATCCGGGGCGACCAGGGCGTTGGGCAGGAGGGGAATGAGGGTCCCCTGCACAGAGGCCAAGAGCGGGTGAACCATGGGAAACCATGGGCCACAAGAGCACCCTGCATCTCCCGTCAGCTAAACGCAGGAGGGGGACTCACACTGAGGACATGGTCATCCCTGAGATCCACATTAGCACAGGACTCAGAGAGGTCATCCAATGCCTGGAACTGTGGGAAGACAGAGGGCTCATGGGGGGGGGGGGCCCGGCTGCCACAGTGGGCACAGCCAGACACCCAGGAAGCCTCACCTTCTGCTCCGCCTCCTGGGGGGCCCTCGAGCTGGCATCCCCAACGGTCCCATCTTCCGGCGTGGAGGACAGCTGCTTGGCCTGCCTGGGAGAACCAGCGCAGGGGCACCGCAGGTGAGGGCCGCCCAGGCCGCACGCAGAGTGGGCACACGGGCACCCCCTGCATACTCACTTCTTGCCGGAGATGAAGTCGAGAGCCTGGTAGACCAGGGAGTAGAGGTATTCCACCTGGCAACCAGAGCCAGCAGTCAGGGCACGGAAGCAGGGGCTCCCAGAGCCCCCACGTGACTTGTCCAGGTGCCAAGACGCCCGTGTTCTCTCCAAATTCCTGCTCATCCGGCTGCCAAAATCCCTGTTCCAACCCAACCGCCACGCCTCCCCAGCACTGCCGAACAGCTGGAGCCCCCCCCCCCCCCCCCCCCCCCCCCCCCCCCCCCCCCCCCCCCCCCCCCCCCCCCCCCCCCCCCCCCCCCCCCCCCCCCCCCCCCCCCCCCCCCCCCCCCCCCCCCCCCCCCCCCCCGGCGGNCCCCCCCGCCCCGCCCCCCCAGCCCTGCCGAACAGCTGGAGCCCCCCCCCCCCCCGGCCCTTACTCCACACCGCCGCAGCTGCAGCCACGCCAACCCTGCAGCCCGCACCCTCAGCTGTGTCTGACTTCACGGGGCTCACCAAGCAGCCCCCACCTGTGGGAGCGCCACGGGTCTCTGCCGGCCCATCACGGTGCAGCCACAGCCTGTGGGGCCCCACTGCTAGGGGTGGGCGTTGGGATTCTCCAGATTCTGACCACAAAGCACCCACCAGCAGGATGCAGACAGGCACTGCCTAAGCCACTCCCTCCGGGGACAGTGCCCAGCAGGACAGCGTGCCCCGAGGGCACGGGTCCCACGCCCGAGGAACAAGGCCCAGGAGTGCTCCACGTGTCTGTCATGCCACTCTGGGCTCCATACTGTCTCATCCTCTCGGATCAGCGCTGGGCTGGTGCTGTCTTCGTTGTCAACAAGGTGAACCGAGAGTCAGAGAATCGAGGCAGCCCCACACGCGATGGGTCTAAGACCCGCCCCAGGGACGCAGAAATCCAGTGGCCGCGAGCCACATGGGGCGCTATCAGTTCAAATCTGATTGAAAGTTAACAGCAAGCCAGACTCCTCAGCCACACAGGCCACGTTTCAAGGGCCCAGGAACCTCACGTATCAGGTCACAGAACATCTCCACCAGCTCAGAAGACCAGTTGGGCGGCGCTGCCTACAGCCTCCCCTCACTCCTCCTGGGCTTCGTGTCGGCGTGTCACGGCGCCTGCCTGGAGAACCCCGGGACGGGGGAGCCGGGTGGGCTGCCGTCTACGGGGTCGCAGAGTCGGACGCGACTGAAGCAACTTGGCGGCGGCGGCAGCGGCACATCTGCCACCTACGCGCTCGACCGTAGGCCAGCTCACGTTCGTGCTTCCAGAGCTAACTGCCAGTACTCTTTCTGAGGACGGATGCGGGACAAAGCCACGGGCTCACCTGAGACAAAACCAAGGGACTCTCCAACCATCCTCATAACTCACGGTGCCCAAGGTGGGTCCTCGTGCCAGGTGACCTGCAAGTTGGTGGCTTCCCCTCCTCTGTCCGGAGGGGTTCTCAGTACCGAGCTCCTCAACACGGCTCTAAACTCTTCCCTCTGTGTGCCTTTCGCTCCCCGCCCCCTACTAAACTGCCAGCTGAGTGGATCAGTGCTGTGGTCCACTCTCCCCTGCTGCTCCACTAGAGGCTNCCCCCCCCCCCCCGGCCCTTACTCCACACCGCCGCAGCTGCAGCCACGCCAACCCTGCAGCCCGCACCCTCAGCTGTGTCTGACTTCACGGGGCTCACCAAGCAGCCCCCACCTGTGGGAGCGCCACGGGTCTCTGCCGGCCCATCACGGTGCAGCCACAGCCTGTGGGGCCCCACTGCTAGGGGTGGGCGTTGGGATTCTCCAGATTCTGACCACAAAGCACCCACCAGCAGGATGCAGACAGGCACTGCCTAAGCCACTCCCTCCGGGGACAGTGCCCAGCAGGACAGCGTGCCCCGAGGGCACGGGTCCCACGCCCGAGGAACAAGGCCCAGGAGTGCTCCACGTGTCTGTCATGCCACTCTGGGCTCCATACTGTCTCATCCTCTCGGATCAGCGCTGGGCTGGTGCTGTCTTCGTTGTCAACAAGGTGAACCGAGAGTCAGAGAATCGAGGCAGCCCCACACGCGATGGGTCTAAGACCCGCCCCAGGGACGCAGAAATCCAGTGGCCGCGAGCCACATGGGGCGCTATCAGTTCAAATCTGATTGAAAGTTAACAGCAAGCCAGACTCCTCAGCCACACAGGCCACGTTTCAAGGGCCCAGGAACCTCACGTATCAGGTCACAGAACATCTCCACCAGCTCAGAAGACCAGTTGGGCGGCGCTGCCTACAGCCTCCCCTCACTCCTCCTGGGCTTCGTGTCGGCGTGTCACGGCGCCTGCCTGGAGAACCCCGGGACGGGGGAGCCGGGTGGGCTGCCGTCTACGGGGTCGCAGAGTCGGACGCGACTGAAGCAACTTGGCGGCGGCGGCAGCGGCACATCTGCCACCTACGCGCTCGACCGTAGGCCAGCTCACGTTCGTGCTTCCAGAGCTAACTGCCAGTACTCTTTCTGAGGACGGATGCGGGACAAAGCCACGGGCTCACCTGAGACAAAACCAAGGGACTCTCCAACCATCCTCATAACTCACGGTGCCCAAGGTGGGTCCTCGTGCCAGGTGACCTGCAAGTTGGTGGCTTCCCCTCCTCTGTCCGGAGGGGTTCTCAGTACCGAGCTCCTCAACACGGCTCTAAACTCTTCCCTCTGTGTGCCTTTCGCTCCCCGCCCCCTACTAAACTGCCAGCTGAGTGGATCAGTGCTGTGGTCCACTCTCCCCTGCTGCTCCACTAGAGGCTGGATGGGAAAATCGCCAGCAGGCGCACAGGTGCCCTGGCAAATAGCGAGGGGCGTTTCACCTCCACTGGACTGCCGGTGCCTTCCACTTGCCTTTAATTTCCCATTTCCCTCAGCAGCGTTGGTCTGTGGCCACACCTCACTCTCCAAGTTCCTTACACAGTGGCTGGTTCTCAGAAGCTGACTCACGTGCCCCGTGTGAGAGCTGGGGCCTCAGGCGTGGGTCCTGCAAACCCCTGGGCCCGCCTTCTCGGCACCGTCCCGAGAGGTGTCTCTTCTCTCCACGGCAAGCCCGTCAGCTGCGCTGCCAACCTGCTTCCCCTCTGCTGTGTTTCATCCATGTGTCTCTCCCGACTCCCCTTTCCCCGCCTCCCTCCTGTGGCTTCCAACACCGACTGTCACTGAGGATAGTACAAACATCCAGACATCTTCCTCCCTCCGCCAACCCACCACCACCCGGGGATTCTGACCTGGTCAGTGTGGGTGAGGCCCAGACGCTGGTAATTGTTTGGACTGGAGCGTGGGTTGAGTTAGTTACTGACTGATTTAGTTACTGACAATCTCTTTTTGGAGGGGCCACGTGGCATGGCATGCAGGATCTTAGTCCCCCACCCAGGGAGCAAACCCATCCCCCGGAAGCATGGAGTCCTAACTGCTGGACCAACAAGGAATTCCCAACCGTACTATTTTAAACCCATTCTGTACTGCCGTGTTAAAAGGGCCAAGGACTTGAAGGAGGAGATGGGAAGTGCTGCTGGGGCAACTCAGAGACAGGGCTGAGCCTGCCACCCGCCCCAGCCAGACAGCAGACCTTGGCCCCACGCGACACCGCATACAGACCGCAGCCAGGCGGGCCCACCTTCTTACTGTAGACACAAGCGGAGCCCTGGATCAGCAGCGCTGCCTCGATGAAGTTCATTGTGGTTTTGCCTTTGTCAAAAGAAATGCAGATCTGGTCCAGCTGCAAGACACAACGAGGGACAGTGGGAAGGCTACACACCCTCCTCCTGGCAGTCCACCCAGCCCACACCCCACCCAGTGCCAGTGGCCCGAGGTGCCCGTCACCACATGCAGCCCTTCCGGACAGCTCTGGCTCTGCCTGGGGCTTGCCAGCTGTCCGTTTTTTTTGGAAGGAAAGACAGGTCTTTGTGATCCCCCGACTGCCTGTAAACTCTAAGACCTAGAGTTTTGGAAGAGCCAGGCCCCTAGGGTGCAGGACCCACAGGCGGCCAGAGCTGCACAGCAGCTCCTCTCCAGAGGTGCTCACACTGCGCCCACCCCAGTCGGGGCCCACTCAGCCAGACTTCAGCGGGAAGACCCCACCCCAGGAGGAGGAGGGGGAACCCTCAAGGGTGGGGAAGAGAGAGACAAAATGCTGGGGTCTCAATCCTTCGAGCAGAAAACTCAGGGAACACTTTCAAGTACGTCATCCCCCTTCCTCTGCAACCCGACCCCCAGCCTCTCCTGAGCCCCAGTTCCCACCACCCCTTAAATCTGTGTCCACCAACCACATGCCAACAGTCCCCAAACCCATCTAAACCAGCTCTCTCTAAGTTAAGAAAGAATGTTCTGGCAGCTGTGTGGAAAATGAGAGGAGGAGAAAGACAAAGCTAGAGGCAGAGACATGAGGACTTCAGGGAACAGGAAACGCTCGGAGCAGCAGACATACGGAGCAGGAGAGGAGCAGACCAAGCAAGCAGGCTCGCCAGGCATCCCCAAGCACCCCGCTCAGCGCGGCTCCAGCTAGCACAGCGCTCTGCATTGTCCCAGGAGACTGTGTGTTCAAGCAGAGGTCAGTCGTCAGATCAAGTGTCCATTTAACATTTATTCTGCACCCACTGTGTGCCAGGCATTCTATTAAGCAAAAGGGAGAGAGAGTGAAAGTAGTTCCTGCCCAGGCAGAACTTACATTCTAGTGTGAAAAGACCATAAACACGTGAGAGACCAGCTGAAGGTGAACATTCTGAAACACAAAAGGTACTATAACAGAGAGAACTACTGTAGACATGGCAGTCAGCTGACATTTAAACTGAGACGCACAGGACGAGAGAGAATCAGACATAAAAAGAACCGGGCAAAAAGATTTCGCCACTGAGTATAGAATACATAAATGTGTGTGTGTGTGTGTGTGTGTGTGTGTGTGTGTGTGTGTGTGTGTTTCTCTGTATGTGTGTATGTGTGTGTGTCTCTGTGCGTGTCTGTGTGTGTGCCTCTGTGTGTGTATGTGTGTGTCTCTGTGTATGTGTCTGTGTGTGTCTCTGCATGTGTGTGCCTGTGTGTGTGTGTGTGTGAAGTGCAGCCAGGAATGAGCCTGGGTGTAGCAGACCGATTGGTTCAAAGAACAGGCGGAGAAGAGCCTAAGGGAAGTCGCTTGGCTGTATCCGACTCTCTGCGACCCTGGGGACTGCAGCCCACCATGCTCCTCCGTCCATGGGATTTCACAGGCAAGAATATGGGAGTGGGGTGCCATTGCCTTCTCCAGGAGAAGAACCTGAGACAAGGCTAAAACAGAGAGCAGAGCCAGATTCAGAGAAGGAAGCTTGGGTTCTATTCTGGGAGCAATGGAAAGCCACTGAGGGGTGTTAGGCAGGGCAGTGCTGCAGCCTGATTCTAATTTTTAAGTGTCACACTTGCTGCTGGGTGGAACATGAATTGGATAGAGCCAAAAATAAGAGTAGGGAGTCCAAGAATGAAGGTTTTAACATGAATGGGAGCCAGACTGTGGCCNCTGTGTGTGTCTCTGCATGTGTGTGCCTGTGTGTGTGTGTGTGTGAAGTGCAGCCAGGAATGAGCCTGGGTGTAGCAGACCGATTGGTTCAAAGAACAGGCGGAGAAGAGCCTAAGGGAAGTCGCTTGGCTGTATCCGACTCTCTGCGACCCTGGGGACTGCAGCCCACCATGCTCCTCCGTCCATGGGATTTCACAGGCAAGAATATGGGAGTGGGGTGCCATTGCCTTCTCCAGGAGAAGAACCTGAGACAAGGCTAAAACAGAGAGCAGAGCCAGATTCAGAGAAGGAAGCTTGGGTTCTATTCTGGGAGCAATGGAAAGCCACTGAGGGGTGTTAGGCAGGGCAGTGCTGCAGCCTGATTCTAATTTTTAAGTGTCACACTTGCTGCTGGGTGGAACATGAATTGGATAGAGCCAAAAATAAGAGTAGGGAGTCCAAGAATGAAGGTTTTAACATGAATGGGAGCCAGACTGTGGCCTGGATCAGAGAAAATGGAAAAGAAATTAACTGGAGTGAAGTTTCGGTGATGCAGCTGATAGAAACCATGGGAGAGCTCATGGGCAGCGTCAGGTTTCCCGAGCTCTGAGCTTTCACTTTGAGGAACATTGGTGCTGTATACCAAGATCAGAAAGGCTGAGCTTTGAGCAGGGAAATAAAGAGCTCTCCTTTAAACTGATGATCAATTCCAACGAAATGGTGTTTTTAAACTGTGGTGTTGGAGAAGATGCTTGAGAGTCCCTTGCACTGCAAGGAGATCAAACCAGTCCATCCTAAAGGCAATCATTCCTGAATATTCATTGGAAGGACTGATGCTGAAGCTGAAGCTCCAATACTTTGGCTACCTGATTCATAGAGCCGAGTCATTAGAAAAGATCCCTCCTCAGGAGAAGAAGGGGACGACAGGATGTGATGGTTGGATGGCANAATCATTCCTGAATATTCATTGGAAGGACTGATGCTGAAGCTGAAGCTCCAATACTTTGGCTACCTGATTCATAGAGCCGAGTCATTAGAAAAGATCCCTCCTCAGGAGAAGAAGGGGACGACAGGATGTGATGGTTGGATGGCAGCACCGACTCACTGAACACGAGTTTGAGCAAGCTCCGGGAGACGGTGAAGGACAGGGATGCCTGGCATGCTGCAGTAAATGGAGTCACAAAGAGGCAGACACGAATAAGCGACTGAACAACAACTCCTTTAACTCTATTAAACCTGAGATGCCTGTGTGACAGCTAAGCAAGAATGCCAAGATTAAGAAGCTGGATACGCAAACCAGAGTCAGAGAAAAGGCCTGGAATGGAAATTTAAACCGAGGGAGGAGGAGTAAATAAGTAAACCCAGCAACTGTCCTCATACAAGTGGTACTTAAAATCATGGAAATAAATGAAGTGGTTTAGGGGAAATGCGTAAAAAGACGGCTCAGGCCACGCCCTGCGGAATTCAACACTGAGGCTAGACAGGAGACAAAACCTGTTTCAAACAAGAGGATGCCGTCAACTCATCAAATGCTGCTGAGCTGAACAAGACGGCTCTTCTGGTGACCCCTGGATGTGGCAGGAAGGAAATCGTTATTGACCGACACAAGAGCAGTCCGAGTGGGCTGAGCAGTGCAAGTGAACTGCAGAAATGTAGCGGACAGCTCTTTAACGAGATCTAGACATACTCTCAGATATAAGGAAGGGGTTAAACGCTGACGGTGGAGCCCTGGCTTGAAAGTCTAACGTAAGCTCTCCCTCCTGCATTGTGACCCAGACCTCTGACACAGCCACACGTGCACACAAGTTCTCTTCTACTCTATGACAGAAACGTGCTGGTCGCCACTCACTAGATGGATCTCAAGGCTCATTAACAGAAGGCGACCTCTAATGACAGCTCCAGGCTAATCAAGTAAGGGATGATTTCGAGGGCCAAGAGACGGAGCTGGAAAAAGGAAACGAGCTTGCGGAAGAGCGCAGTCAGAGCGCCCGACGGAGGCGGCACACGCCCTAGAGGCGGCAGAGCCTCGCAGCCCCCGCCCCGC